>JABSTT010001824.1:0-74027 GCA_013339685.2 Hyalomma asiaticum
TACACACCGAAGTATTTTCACAATGCAGACACACGCGTGCTCGCGGTTTTTTTTATCCAGCAGAGGCTCGGCAGTATTCACCACACTCGCGCAGGTCACCTCATCTCTATCTCTCGGCATATCTATTTTATTATTTGTCCGTTATACATTACGTTGTACTTTTTTCTTTCTTTTTTCCTGTCTCTGTTTTCCGCTTTCTCTTGCAGAAAAAAGCGTCGAGACAAGAAGAGGCCAGTCCGGCATTCCAAACTCGCAGGGACGCGCAAGATGCACCGGTATACGCTCAGCAGCTGCACCACAGCGACCGCAATAAAATTGTTCGTCTCCGGTATATAGGCGCATAACAACGAGCCGGTCACTGTCTCCGAGCGGCACCCGACGCACGCGCCACCGTTTCCACTCTCTCTCGCCTTTTTTCCCGCATTCTGTCCCCAACATCGTCTCTCTTCCTGCTCAGACGCTCTCGACGCCATCCCTAAACCCCGCGCGCAAGCACGCCAGGTGAGGAGGAGCGCAGGCGTACGCAGCCGAAGCCAGGGGCCGGGCCTGGGGCTGCGGCCTTCCTCCAGCGACCGCCCACGTCGGAGCACGTGCGTCCCGGCGTGCCCTCTCTCCTCCGCGCTGCGTTCTCTCCCTTTTCTTTCCCCAGCTTTCCTTACCCTTCTCTCCGACCGGGCCCGTCCGGCTCCTTGCAACTCCGAGCTGAAGGACGAAGTTGTTCCGCCCGCGATGCAACAGGTTCGCTCGCTCGCGGGTGCCGCCGGTTGAGCGACATCTACGACGCGTGGGCCGCGGGAGACAAGCGAATCGCCTCCGAGAGTTCGTCAAAAAAACTGTAACTATGCCTTTGGACGTGTCGCGCTGCATTAACGGATGCGCGGTCCCTGAATAGCGTGTGTGCCGCCAATTCGTCCCTAGATGGGCAGATGTCACTATACTCTCGACGACAAAACCGCTGAAACCGAATGAACTCGTACAGGTGACTAGGCACAACTTTCGTTGGTCGTGACGCCTGCTGGAGAGTATGATAAAGATAAAAGAAAAGCAAAACAGCAATCTAAATTGTTGAGATCGAAATATCGTGGCCGTCTTGTCGGCATCCTTTAGGAAGGCTACTGGCGGAAGCTAGTTTATGTGTTCGGCTGACCACATACGCACTGTCGGACAAGACCTATAGATCTATCATAGTGTCGTTCTAGACTTTTCACGTGAAATGAGTGAAGATTCTTTAGCATTCCAACCAAATCCTGTGTTGTCGTAGCTTACCACGCATTCCCTAGGTGTCAGGAGCGTGATAGGATGTGCATCGAAGATCTCAAGCCCAGTCTGAAGTATTCAATTTCACTTTATGTCAGCAACCTTCCAAAGCGCACTACAGAATAGTATTTGGACAGTGGGTAGAGTGCTTTGTCATCGCCTCGCCAAAATTTGTTATATGATTGTTTTTTCCTAAAGGGTGCGGTAGCTGTTGTTCGAACCAAAACTAGTCGCCCAAGATCCATGTTACTCACTCAGCGATATACCATTTCAGTCTTTATATCGCAGTGGCTCTTTTAAAATCTTCTTTGTTTATTTGCTTGTTTCCCTAACGCCGCGGGAGCTGTTTCACCTAAGTATATAGTGAATGAGTTCAACTGAATCCATGTGCTGCCTTCCTTTAGAAGTAACGAGATCACGAAAGCATTCCTTGACATGAAAGTGTTGCTTACTTCGTTCTTCTCTTTTTTATTGGCATTATTACGCAGGGATTGAACTTGATAGCGGCTCTAAAGTCATCAGGAACGTCACTGGTGGCTACCTCAACCATAAGTACAGGTGCATCGACTACTTTAACGCAGCCAGCCGCCCGGGTGAGTAGGAAGTGTACTCTGAATTTACTATTCCATTTCATAGTTCTATAGGTTATTTCCAGCCACACGTGCATATTATCTTTGCCATTCTGCAAAGTCAAAGACAGCCCATGCTGGTGCGACCTAAGGATTTCATTAGTAAAAAGTATTTTAACATAAGTTTCTTAAGACTCCAGAAACAACTTGAAGTGTGAGGTCTACCGTCACAGCAACAAAGGAAACAGGAAAAAAAAGTAGTAGAGTAGGTTTGAGACAGAAATGTTACAGTATCGATTTCTGACTAAGGTATCTGACCCAAATCGCAGTACTACCATGATACTTCAGGAAAGTACGAATACTAATGCACCAGCAAGATGCATCCCGTATTGTGAATTTAAAAAGTGGCGAATTTCGTTGCAAATACTGGCGTTTAACTGCACAGCCATGCACCGATACTATTTGCAAGGTCGATTCGTTTAAGCGAAAAGAAGAGCAGTTGCAGCCATGTGCCCAACGAAATTAAGAGACTTACTGTGACCGATACTCTGACGCGGCCATACCTTGCGCTGGTGAGTCGTCATAATATGCACAAAAGAGGCCTACCGCATTTTTGAAAGACTTTGAAGATTTTCAGTAACTATTATGGTATAAAAGCCTCCGGTAAAAAATCTCTAAGAGCATGATGTCACTTTATCGCTGCTTTCAGTGCTCCTGTTCGAGATGCGGACACTAGCTGTCAAAACTAGCTATCAATAGACTCTAGCTATCAGTTGTACCTTGCCAGAGATAGTATAGACACAACACAATGACCTACAATTCCAAGAACCTTTAAATTTCAAGACTGGTCATTAAACAGCCATCTTATATTGGTCGCAAACATCGAGTTCATGCTCTCTAACGACTTAGAATCGCCGATAAGAAAGGAGCAGGTTAGTACCTAAATCAGCAGTACTTAAACGTCTTATTCGTATGTGTGGTCTAACAAATCACATTAGGCTGCCAGGCGAGAACCCTAAATGAATAAATTAGCTATATACGCATATCCAATCATTAAATCTAAGCTCACGAAGGTGTGACCACGTTCTCTGTAAGGAACTTCAATTTGATCAATGCCCAAGGTTCCCGAGAGTCTTTGCCGTGATCTTCCAGTACTTGCGCATATTGCTTGCTTTTACTGCTTAAACTACATTAGAGATCCAAGGCCATATTGTATACGCAAATCTGACGGCTTTAGTAAAGTTCAGTGTACAACATGGGCGTCGGCAGGGGGGTGCAAAGGGGAGACTTGCCTCATTCAAGCCCCACCACCCCAACCCCTCAGAGGCCCACCAGCAGTACAGACCCCCCCCCCCCCCCTTTTTTTCTTCTTTTGTCGCGATGCAAAGGGTTTGTCCCCCTCAAGACAATACCATGCCGACGCCGATGATGCGCACTCAGCAAAGATAGCTAACGCAGATAATTCGAATTAGAAATGAAGATTCAGAATGGGCGTAATTAAGTGCTTAGGCATTCCTGCTTCTTTTAACGGCCAGCTGCAGCTTGCTGTTTCATTACAATATGGAATGACGTCTTTTGGGTAACGTAACGACAGCTAACAATTTTCCTACTGTCAGAAACGAGTACGTACTTTGCCTATTGCAGCCTCATATCAAGAACCGTACTACGATAAACCAGACACCTACGCACACGGGTGCTTATTATATACCGACAGGTTTCTCCTCCGAGCAAGTCAATTGCCTCGGAATTATATCCTTAAAACGGCAACGTAGTAAAATAGCTGCAAAAAATATAGGAAGAAGCGTCTTTACATAACATGCAACACAGTACAATAACTCAGTAAGGACACAAGAATCAAGAAAACGATGGAAAAGCATTTGCATAAAGTTGCACGTGGGAAGACGAAAAATCAGAAAAGGAACCCGCTAAGAGAGCTCAGGCACAATGGAAGACTGGAAAGTTGCTTGCGCAGCTCGTTCGGCAAGAGGAATACAAGAAAACAGAAATCAAAGTGAAAGCGTAATGTTCTGAAAAAATGAGGCCGAAGTTATCATCAACACAACTGCCCAAAGGTGACGCTCTGCTCTCATTCAGCCACTTCAACATTAAAATGCTCCGAATAGTATAAGCGATCGCGCCGGGTTGACGGAAGTGGGAGAGATGGTTGAGGTGACGAAAAATCTGTGTTTCTGCAACCACTCAAGGAAGCTACGTGTGTGGCTTGAAAAGACAACCTACGCAACGACTGAGACTAAACGAACATTTAACCTTACGGACAGAAAAAGGAGAAAGGATAAAGGAAAGACAGGAAAGGTAACCTGGGCTGAGCATGGTTTGCTATCTTGCTCTGGAGAAAGGAAGAAGTAGAAAGGAAGGGGAAGAGAAGAGAGCAAGATCACTGCGGTGCCATCGACGTTGCGCATGGTGTCCGATGGTCAGTGTCCAACTCAAAGATGGCCGAGTGGTCCAGTGGCGCTCTAAAACTGCAGCAGCATTCTCGTTGCTTGTCAAGACTGCGATACGCAGTGCCATGGTCCCACGATATAGACGACTGTGAGAGAGAAGAGAAGGAGCTTTCCAGACTCAGGCCTACGTACGATGGGCTACGCTGTATTTGGGAAAGGAAAAGAGGCAAAGAAAAAAAGACAAGGGCCTATGACGAAACGTCAATTTTGTTATGAATACGTCATTTACCAACGTATCCAAAAAAATATGGTCACGACACAGTCACAATCTGTCGCCGAGTCCAGTGTCTCTGAGAAAGTGCAGCAACGCCATCGCAGCGACTCGCGTTGAAGTCTGCGGAGGCGAGTACCCTAGAATTTCCTCTTCTGTGATTGGGCGGTTGCTCAGCTGGCCTTTGTAGTGCTGCTGAGAAGGCTGCTCTTTTGGAGTTGAAAGTAGTGTATTCCCAGGAAAGGTGCATATCCGCTGCATCCACACAACGGCCTATCAGGCATTTGGATGCTAAATGAATACGCATTAGAGAAGGCTACTTTAAGCCGCATACGAGCTAGAAGGCTTCAAACGGTAAAGTCACGTCGTGAGAGCTAATAGAATGCGTATTTGTAGATGAACGTCCAAGAGAGAGAGAGAGATGATGGGCGGAAGGCAGGGAGGTTAACCGGAAGAGAAAATATCCAGTTTGCTACCCTGCACTGGGGAAGGGGTGAAGGGAGACAGAAAGAGATGGAAAAAGAATAAAGAAAGAGAGAGGTCAAATCGCGCACACACACAAGCACGGCATGTGTCACAGACGGTTCACGAGGCCCGTTGCGCGCAAAAACTTGAGCACAGCCTTCGTGGCTTTCTGCTGCGAGACACTGTCTGTCCGGCATTCCAATATGGTTTGCTCGGACAGCGGTCGACCATCAAGGCGTGACAATTCTGTGGCGAGAGTCTGTCGCTGGGAGCAGTACCCAGGGCAATCGCAGAGGACGTGCACAATTGTTTCCTCGCTGCCGCAGTGAATACAGGCAGCACTGTCTTCCAGTCCAATGCGACAGCTGAAACTTCTTGTGAATGACGTGCCTAGCCACAGGCGGCAAAGTACGGTAGTTTCACAGCGGGTAAGCCCACGCGGAACTCGAAGTTGTAGTGATGGGTCGAGGCGGTGCAGACGGGTATGCAGAAGACCAGGATTGTTCCACAGCGCTATAGTCATATCACGCGCAAGCGAGCGAAGTTTTCTTACTGCATCCGTTCTTGACAGTGGGATGGCTTGCAGCACTCCAATTTCGTGGGCACGTTTCGCAGCATTATCTGCGTGCTCGTTGCCGATTATTCCAGAGTGGCCTGGTAGCCACTGAAACGTGATGTCATGGCCTTTGTCGGTTAATTCGTGATAGATCTGCCGTGTTTGAAGCACTAATTGGTCTTGCGGCCCGCTACGTAAGGCCGATAAAAGGCACTGAAGGGCTGACTTGGAATCTGTAAAGATGGCCCATTTCTGTGGTGGCTCTCCATCGATCACGCAAAGTGCGGTGCGTAGTGCCTCAAGCTCCACGGCTGTCGATGTTGTGCCATGAGACGTCCTGAACAGCACATCTACTGCTTTGGCAGGGAAGGTCACAGCTCCTGCAGATCTGCCTGCTGCTGTTGAGCCATCAGTGTAAAGCTGAAGATGATTCCTGTAGTCCTCATGTAGCATTAGTAGAGACAGCTGTTTTAAAGCCGGCGGTGAGAGCTCCGCTTTCGTCCGAATCCCTGGCACTGTCAGCCGTACCTTTGGACGGGCCAAACACCAAGGAGGCGTCGGAAGTCTCTCAGCAGGAGTATAATTCTTTGGGAGGCACTCGCGGAATGCCGATATCCTCTTACAAAAAGAGGCACTGGGCCGGTCTTCTGGAAGCGAGGCGAGGTGGTGAGCAGGAGCACGAGCTAGGTGTCGAATGTGTGTCCTAAGCACCTCCAAAGTGATGTGAGTGGTGGCAGGAAGGTCTTTGGCCATTGCTATAGTATCCGCTGTTGAGGTGCAGCGTGGCAATCCGAGGCAGATCTTGAGTGCCTGGCCCCGAACGCTCTCGAGTGCGCGTAGGTTACCTTTACAGGTGTCAGTCAGCACTGGTAAGCTGTATCTCAAGTACCCGAGAAAGAGCGTCCGGTATAGGTGCAACATGGCGGTCACTGACGTACCCCACGTTTTCCCTCCGAGGAAGTGGAAAACTTGTGAGGTGGCCGTTAGGCGCTTCTTGAGACCGGCCACATGGGGACTCCAGCAGAGGTCCCGATCGATGGTTACTCCCAGGAACCTGTGCGTCCTAGCGTAACAAATTTTTTTCCCCTTGATAGAGATGGCATAGGCTGTCATTGGCTTTCACGTGAAAGCGACCAGCGCCGATTTTTCAGGCGAAATTTCAAGGCCTTGTTCATTAAGGTATGCCGATATCGAAGTCGTGGCTTTTTGGAGCCTCGCGCGTATCTGAGGACGTGTTACGCCTGACGTCCAAACACAGATGTCGTCAGCATAAATCGATATCTGTACACAACCTGGTATGCGTTCCACGAGACCAATCAGAACCAAATTGAATAACGTGGGGCTCAAGACGCCCCCTTGAGGAACTCCACGGTGTGTGCAGTGCTGAGAGGTTGGCCCATCGTCGGTTTGCACAAAGAAGGATCTCATCTGTAGGTAGGCACGAATCCAGCGGTACGCTCGGCCACCAAGACCGACGGACTCAAAGGCGTCGAGTATGGCCTCGTGAGAAACGTTGTCGTAAGCTCCTTTGATATCCAAAAATAGTGCCGCGGTTAATCGCCTGCTCAATTTCTGGTGTTGGACGTACGTTACGAAGTCAACAACGTTGTCGATAGAGCAACGAACGCGTCGAAAACCGGCCATGGCACTTGGATAAACCTCGTAGCGCTCTAGGAACCACTCCAGTCTGGCGAGGATCATGCGCTCCATCAGCTTCCCTACACAGCTAGCTAGCGCTATTGGGCGGTATGACGAGAGCTCTAGAGGCGATTTCCCAGGTTTTGGAGCGGAACCAATCGGCTCGTTTTCCATTCTTGGGGGACATGTCCGTCTCGCCATGAGTTATTGAACATTTCCAACAAAGCTTTCTGCGCCTGCTCACCTAGGTTGCATAAGATCCTGTAGGAGATGCCATCTGGGCCAGGTGATGAAGAACGATTGCACAACACAAGGGCCGCATCCAGCTCCTCAATGGTAAAGGGCAGGTCCATGCGTGAGTCCAGTGAATGTGGAGTGTTCTGTGTAGCAAGGACTCCTGTGCAAGCTGCATTGCCGACAATCTTCTTGCAAAAATCTTCAGCTACCTCGATATCCCGTCGACCTTGGTAAAGCGCTAAACCTTTGAACGGAAACCGCTGCTCAGGAAGCGTACGCAGACCTCGCACTGTTCTCCATATTTGCGATAAAGGTTTCCGGGGGTCCAGAGACTCACAGAACCTTACCCACCGTTGAGACTCAAGTTTAGCTATGCGACGCTGTATCTTCTTTTGCATGCGCCTGGCTGTCCTTAGATCGTGTACGGAATTAGTCCGTCTATATCTGCGCTCGGCACGTCGACGAATCGTACGGAGTCGTTCCAACTCTACGTCCGTTTCCGAGCGCTTCGGGGAGCATGTCAGTGTGCGCATCGCCGTCTGTACCGCTTCCTTTATAGCTTGTTCTAGACCTGACGGGAGGCCGCTGCGACAAGCGTCTTCGACGTTCGTCTTGAACCCAGTCCAATCAATCCTCCGGAATGTGTTAGAAGGATGACATCCAGCCAGGCCTTTGATGTTGACGTAACTGGGGATATGGTCACTCCCGTGGGTCTCGATGTCTAAAAACCAATTAACGCGTGAGGCAAAGCGACGTGACACGAATGTCAGGTCCAAACAGCTGCTGTACGTTGCGCCTCGTAAAAACGTAGGGCTCCCATCGTTAAGCAAGCACAGGTCCAAAGTATATGGAACAGTCTGCGCTAAAATTAAACTATAGCTTAAACATAGGCGAATTCCACGGGTCTAGCGCCAAACGGCCTGCTAGCCCTCGAAGTTATCTTAATGCGTAAGATCTTGAAATGTGTATGGCGACACAGCTGACACTTTCGTCGCCACATAGGGCAGCTGCGTCCGCTTGATCTTTTTCGTGAATGCCGCAATGACTAGATAGCCATTGAAATGTCATTGTGTGTACATTCTCTATTGATTGACGGTGGACTTTCAGACCTCTGCAGTGAGCTTCTCATGTGAGCCGCGACGTAGGGCAGAGAGGAAAACATTGAAGGCTACTTTGGGGTCACAGAGTGCAGACAACGGATTGCGCGTTTCTTCCGTAATAAATTAAACAGCGGCGCGGAGAGCTACAAGTTCAGCAGCTGTGGTTGACGTTGCACAAAACAATACTAGTTGTGACAGATTTTGCTGGAATTAATACCGCGGCAACTGAACTTGTGGTCACAAATGAACTAGCGGAGTAGACACGTAGATTGAAATTCATACAAGAATAGAAGTTAAGGAGAATATTCAGGCTCGAAGTGACCAACGGATCATTGAGAACGACAAAAAAAAAAAAAAAAGAAAAGAAACGTCCCTAGGGCTAACGGAGTTGTCCTGACGTCAAGGGAATTCCAACTAAGTGGTATTACCCTGACGAATACAAGTCCATTTGTGGAAACGTTGGCTGTAGCGGCATTCCCTGCCTTTCATCGTTTTCAACATTATGGTCGTCACTTTATGCAGATGAAGTAATGTTGTCTCTTTGAGGGCAACTGATTGCAGCCTAGTGTTCTTCACGATTCCTGGTATTGTTAGTTGCACCTCTGGTTGATGTAGGCATTACTAAGGCGAGGACGGTGTTGCTGCGGACGCATAGTTATTAATCTGCTTAGCCAAGAGAGAGAAGAGACACGACGAATTGTGAGTGAAAGAAAAGAATTAAGGTTAACCAGGTTACATTTTATTTGCTATTCTACGCTGCTGGACGGGAGCGCGGGTACGAAAGGGAAAAAAAAGGAAGGCATAATCCACATGCGCACGAAACATCGTTCGCTGTGCTGCCAAAAGTAGCGCGGTGAACAGTCTTCAAATTGCGTACTACTGCTCGTATGACACCGCAGCGCCTCCTACGGCAGTATTTATTTCTTTGTGAAAGCTGCGTCCAATCGGTTTAGAGCAACACGCTATGTTCGCATTTAGCGTAAGAGAAAGGCAGCCTTGCCGCATATCAGAGCCCTTCTGCCCTGTCTCAGCGCAGTCTAGCTAGGCGGGACACTGTTCATCATGCCACGAGGTGTCCATTTTCGGTGTTAGTAAAAACAAACGCCTATCACAAACGACACATCACACTAGCGTTGAGTTTGAGATAGAGTGAGTGGTTGTGGAATGCGCGATGAAAGATCAAGGAAGTGCAATAGTGGGATGACACGTTCCTCTAGCTATCAATGCTCTAAATCCTGCTGGCAAGCAAGTAGGCGAAGCTGATGCACTACATGCATGAGACCGTCGACAGTACAGGGCAGAGGCACATGGTGGCCTTGCTCGCAGGTGGAAGGCGCTGCTGCTTAGGCTCTTTCGTTGTCAATGATGTCCCAGTCACCCTTCGGCAACTGATATTTCTTCATGTGCCTGTGTTCAACGGCCTGGTGGTGGGAATGTATGATCTCGCATACCATGTGTATAACGAGAAGGAAGACTAGAACGTAGAGCGAGAAATACCTAATAAGCATACCGGAGAGAGGCCGCTATCAAAAAATGGGAAGTCAATAAAGGCACCCGTTTCAAGAAACGCGGATGGGGAACCTGCACAATACACAACACGGCGGAACTTATACCCCAAGAAACAGCTATTCCAAGCCAGTATGGACCGAAGAAGCAAACGTGGGAGGTTTGCGCAAAAATAATCAATCGGGTCACCCCCAAATAAATGGTTTAGAATGCTGTCGTTCAAAGGCAACCTACTAAAAAAAAAAAAAGCTTATTTAGCTTCAGCCGGTTAGGAGTAATACGTTTCGTGTACGGCATGCGATCTGCGCAGGGCAGACGCAACAGGGGCGGCCGGCCTGCTGATTATTGAACCGCATGGACGAGACCTTGCTGGGTAGGCCGGGCCCCATGGCTCCGACAGCGTACGGCATCGGGATCAGAGGGTACCTGGATGGACACGACATGGCGACCAGGGTGCAGCCCCAACCGCCACCAGGAGCCACTTCCGATTGTTGTAGGTTACTTTGCATATACTCCATTAACACGCGCCGTTAAGTCTGCAGGATGTCACAGGACACTCTGGAGGAGTTTGTGCTTGAGGGCTCGCTGGAAGCCCACCTGAATGTACTCCTCGGAGACTACAGCGACACATTATGTCAGAACACGCACGAATGTGCTAAGGTACCGTTCGAGCACTCAGAGCTAATCCGCCTACCATATTTTCCCCGGCAATCACATCCGCGTGATCTCGATATAGAACTTTATGATTTCATCGTGGGAAGGGGCTAGAACATGCCGTTTTCCTCGGTAGTATAAAGAAGTGATTCAGGTATCGAGGAAGCATTCGCGATATGTTGTGCGAAGTGTCATGCTAATTAACGGACTCATGCCTCGCTGGCGCAATTAGCATAATATCGTACTTTCGTGTAACACGATCAACGCACAAGGACGTTTGAATATCTCAGAATACTGCGAAACACTTTGCATTCCATACATCCTTGTTAAAGGTTGTCCATGCGATAGCGATTAAAGTTAGGTTCTCTGTCTAATCTCGTTTTGCTGCAGCATTTCTTTGTCTCCATCGTCCTGTGTAGAAAGCACACGCTAAGCCAGAACAAAAGGCGTCACTTTGAGCTGACGAATGCCATGGGCTTAGTTCATGCTGTGCGAATCATGTTCGCGCATTTATGCCCAGCGGCTATGTACAGGAAACACAAGATATCGGCCAAAAAGGTTGTCCAGACAGATGAGAGAAGTGACACAAAAGCGGCTGAACTGACAACTGTGCTTTATTAACAAAAAGTATATTCCAGGAAAGCCAGGAGAGCGTGCGGAAATACAACTTAAGAAAGGATTTCATCGACAGTGCACAAATAAACAAGCAAGATAAAAGAATATTGTTTAGTTACGATGCGCTGTGTGCCTAATATTGAGAACAATAATACATACAATCTACGTCTCGCATAGTAGTTGCTACTTGTGTGGCGAATAACGTCTTAGGGTGCTTCATTTTTCTTCTTTTTTCAAATCTTTCATGTGATCCGCCTTACACCGCTTGACTTGTTTTCTTAGAAAAAGGCCAGGTGTTCTTTCTAGCGTGCCATTATGCAGGACTCTAGTCCAATCTCAACGTAACAATAGTGTATCATGATGAAAATATCAACAATAGAGTATCTCTCTGAGCCCCTCGTCTAAAATTTATTTGAAACGCAGAACGGATACTGTTTAACCGTAGCCGAACCAACTTGAATGGCGTTTAATGACATATTATACACCCCCCCCCCCTCTCCAAAAAAAAAAAATAAAAATTGGCAGATCCCACGTGCAGTGGGAATCAAGGGAATGCGAAGCACGCATAAGGAACGTAAAATGGATTTGCACTGTTGTCTCGCTATACCGAGTTTGGTACATATGAAGTTAACGAAACGGCCGCAAGAGCACCAAGAGTGTAGCATGTAAACCATGCCGCTCATACACGCATGTCATGATTCTAACGTTATGACTTGTGATTTACGTTCGTCATGCAATCGTGTTGTGCCATAGCAATTGGGGTACACATCCTTTTAAGGAAACGAGTGGCATGTATATCATGCCGCTAATGACGTGCATGTAACAATTTTCATGTTATGACCTGTCATTTGTGATCGTCATGCAGTCATGCTGTGCCAAACCAATTTTCGTATAGGCTCCGTGCAGTCGAGTTTTCCATGTGCGACATCAGCGCCAGATTGCACTGCCTGGCGGAGAGAAGAAGCAAAATTGGGCAGACTGTGACAGGAAAATACGCGAACGCGATGCGCGTCTCCAACTCTACAGCAGCATCGACCGCCCGTCCCACCTTCGTTTTATTTCCTTTGAGACGCGCGCTGCAAATCTGCGGCAAACTATTCGAAAGGGCGACGCCGCGAGCGTTCGTTTGGTTCGCAGCACGCCCGGAAAGCAGCGAAGAAACGCGCGCGTCGCTATCGCCTAGGTTTCCACCGTGCGCGCGCGTCTCATACGGTGCGACTGAAGCGGCCAATTTCAGCGATACTGAGCCGTCCGACGAGAGCTACGTAGCGCGCTCTGGTCAGTAGACGGAGCCCATACATCCCATTAACGAAACGGCAGTATAGCGCCAGGACCATGAGATGTAAATCGTGCCGGTCATGACACGCGTGTCATGATTCTAATGTTATGACCTGTCATTCGCGTTCGTCATGCTGTCGTGTTTTGCCATAGCAATTTTGGTATACATCCCTTTAACGAAACGCCTGGCATGTAAATCATGCCGCCCATGACATGCATGTTATGCTTTTCATGTTATGACCTGTCATTTATGTCCGTCATACAGTCATATTGTTGCATACCGATTTTCCTACACATCCTACTAACGAAACGGCCAAGAGAGGACCAAGACCGCGGCACATAAATCATGTCGCTCATGACATGCATGTCATGATTTTCATGTTATGACCTGTCATTTACGTTCGTGATGCAGTCATCTTGTGGCATGCCAATTTTCCCATACATTCCTTAACGAAACGCGTGGCATGTAAATCATGTCGCCCATGACATGCATATTATGATTTTCATGTTGTGACCTGTCAGTCATGTTCGCCGTGCAGTCATGTTGTTGCGCACCAATTTTCGTATGCATCCCATTAACGAAACGGCCACAAGAGCACCAAGACCGTCGCATGTAAATCATGTCACTCATGACATGCATGTCATGATTTTCGTGTTATGACCTGTCATTTGTGTTTTGATGCAGTCATGTTGTGGCATGCCAATTTGCATATACGTCCCATTAACGAAACGCGTGGCATGTAAATCACGTCATTCATGACATGATTGTCATGATTTTCATGTTATGACCTGTCATTTATGTTCGCCATGCCGTCATATTGTGGCATACCAATTTTTGTATACATCCCATTAACGAGACGACCAGGAGAGCACCAACACAGACATGTAAATCTTGCCGCTCATGACACGCATGTCATGATTTTCATGTTATGACCTGCCATTTATGTTCGCCATGCCGTCATATTGTGGCATACCAATTTTTGCATACATCCCATTAACGAGACGACCAGGAGAGCACCAAGACTGACATGTAAATCTTGCCGCTCATGACATGCATGTCATGATTTTCATGTTATTACCAGCCATTTATGTTCGTCAGGCAGTCATGCTGTGCCATACCAATTTTCGCATACATCCCATTAGCGAAACGGCCAGGAGAGCAGTAAGACCGTGGCATGTAAATCGTGCCGCTCATGACATGCATGTCATGATTTTCATGTTATGACCTGTCAGTTATGTTCGTCATGTAGTCATGATGTGGCATACCAATTTTCGTAAACATCCGATTAGCGAAACGGCCAGGAGAGCACAAAATCGTAGGCGGCTAGATAGATAGATAGATAGATAGATAGATAGATAGATAGATAGATAGATAGATAGATAGATAGATAGATAGATAGATAGATAGAGAGATAGATAGATAGATAGATAGATACGCTCAAACTCGCCGAAGTTCGCTAAGAAATGCTTCGCATTTAAAACATGAAAGAAAAAAAGATGTCATCTTTTTAGAACCCTTTTCGAGAGCGAAACCCATTAGATAGCAGGGCCAGTTCGATAGCACATTTTACCGTAATTGGCTTTACAAAACTAGTACATAATGATTAAAAATATAAATAGGACTGTACTTTAGGACGACAGCACGTTGGGCTACTTGGTTCACTGCGTATTAAACCAAGGCTAGTGAACACGGACACAAGGAAAGAGAACAAGACAAGTACAGTCGGCATTTGTATTGTCCGGTTTTCATCTATTGTGTCCGTGCTCACAGGTTTATTATCTTCAACGAGGAATATCGTGACCAAGATCAGAAAACTTCGCGACCTTTAATCAATATCGCAAGGTATAAGGCCAGCAAAATAAAAATGCGGTCGTTGCTTTTGAATATATGGATAACTTGTGAATCTCACTTTAGCGAGTGCGGTATACGCCATGCGCAGCGCCTATAGGGGCGCCACTGAAAGCCGCGTAGCGGCGGCCGTTGGAACCGGTGGTGGGTCGCGTAGCAGACGCCTCATTTCACTGCAAGCATCGCGGAAGTGCGCGCGTGCGATTTGCCGCTTGTGCGCGTCCCAGATAATTACTTTTGCGGCGATAGTGTGTGCAAAGGAGCTGCACATTATAATAGTGGACATGTGTCCGCTGTCACAGCTGTGTGGGACGAGAATGTCACCATACGCGCCAAGTGTTTGCCACAGACAAGCGTCAACAAGCTTCCCTACGAAGTGGAGCTCATCGCACCGCTTTCTTTATAACGTCCCGATCACTGATGCCTGCATGCGTTGACGCGTGAACCAACGTTTTTTTTTTTTTTCGACACAGTAGCTTCGTTTACTTGCCATGTGTTTATATAGTAGATTTTGAGGGATCGCTGTCGCACCGGCGCATGGATTTCACGGGTGCGGCCACGCGAAGGGTCAGCGTTGGTAAAACTGAAACCAGCACGATAAACTTGTGAATATATTGTTTTGTTTTGTGGGGTTTAACGTCCCAAAACCAGCTCTGATTATGAGAGACGCCGTAGTGGAGGGCTCCGGAAATTTCGACCACCTGGGGTTCTTTTACGTGCACTGACATCGCACAGTACACGGGCCTCAACATTTCGCCTCCATCGAAATGCAGCCGCCGCGGACGGGATTCGATCCCGCGGCCCTCGGATCAGCAGCCGAGTACCATAGCCACTAGACCACCATGGCGGGGCTTGTGAATATATATCTCGGCAGCTTGCGCTAGTGGCGCGAGACTGAGTCGCTGCGGAGCTGGTGGTCACCTATAGCTTGTCGTAGCAGCTTGCATGGTGGTACTGCGCGAAACAAACGGGGACGAAGGAAGGAGACACACAGACAAGCGCAATCTAACAACTGATTTATTTTTGAAAAAACAATTGCTTAAAAACCCAACTTGGTCTGCGCCATTCCGCCAGAGAGCACACCATCCGCGCATATAATCACTGTATACTAGATTCCCCCAGGTCATCGCGTCCACACACGCTTACACACACTCACAAAAAAAAAAAAAAAATCAGTTGTTAGATTGCGCTTGTCTGTGTGTCTCCTTCCTTCGTCTCCGTTTGTTTCGCGCAGTACCACCATGAAATCGTTCCAACTAGGCCGGCTAGCCGTTTTGTAGCAGCTTGGCTACGTATTTGCTAAGTTTTTTGCAGCTATTACCAAGTGTTGCAAAATGGCGTTACATTCTACGCGATCGTCAAAGTCTTAAATGTGCATAGGTGCCATGTTTTACAGCTAATATGCAACTTGCGAGCGCACAGCGAACATTCTGCACCGGTGATCGCATTCCAGTGCCATCAATAGGTAGAATGCAGCAGATTTCGTGCAGCACACGTGTGATTCCACGGCGCTTTTGTAAAGGAGCCGTCACCTGCCCCACATTCTCTGACATTGCGCTTCGCGCCATTCGTTTTTCAAGAGAGCCTAGGCATCGCGTCTTATCAGTACTAACAACCTCATGTGCATTGTAGCGTCTACAATGCAGGCGAGGCGACCAAGTGTAAACGTAGTAGGGTTCGCTGAAGACGTAGCGACATAAATGGAGAAATAAAACACGATAATCGTTATAACACTGCTGTTAACAAGAAAAGAGAAATAGCGGGCGCGAAAGAAGACGAAGTAGGATCGCGAGCGCGTGATGTTCTGGGTTTTTCTCTTTAGAAAAAAAGAAACGGCATCGTAGGGTCTCGCTGCTCGGCGCTCTTCAGGCGTATTGTCTTCCGCCGCACTTCGAAGCCTGGTTTATTCTTCATCGAGGTCCTCGGACTTTACACTCCTGCAAACAGAGCGATTGCTTGCCTTCTGCGTCGTACAGCCGCAATCCACCGCCGCCGTCGCTCTCGCTCATGAAATAGCACCGGAAATCTGTATAAGTGCGTTCGTGGCGATTTCTTGTGTGTGTCTGAGTAGCCGACAACGCAGCAGTTATTTTTCGGCATCTCGGAAGCCCGAGAGAGTCGTTAAATCACGATGAAAACACATCCATCCGCGCACACGCGTACACGCTCACGGGAACACTGCTCGCTCGGACCCACCAACGCTTCCGAGCCGTGGCGGCAGATGGCGTCGTCGGCGCTTTGCGCATCGCCTATAAGCGAGACGACAACTTTGTGAAAACTGCTTTAGACTACCCTAGCAAGTACGGTTCACAGAACTGCGACCTTTCTTTTGCGTACTCAGGTGCGGAAGCATGAACTCGATGCCTCATACTTTTATTTTAATTTACAGCTTTTCGGCGTTTCTTGGTCAAAATATTAGGGCGATTTTTTTTTTTCGATCTGCTGTCAAATTCACACATGTTTTTGGGCGAAGAACGCATGAAATAGATAAAAACAAGGAAAAGTAAGAATCCTTACTGCAAGGAAGCTAATGCGGTCATTGAGAGCACACACTAACCGTTCGTAATAATTGGTGGCATCTTACGTGCCAAAAAACCCCGATATGACTGTAAGGCACATTGAGAGGGCTCCGGAGTACTCTTAACCAGCTGGGGTTCTATAGCGTGCAGCTAAAGCTAAGTATACGGGTATTTTTTATTGCATTTCCCTCCCAAGAGGCGCGGCTGCCGTGGCCGGGATTCGATCTCGCGACCTCGAGTCGAGCGAGCCGCCACCCTATCCGCTAAGCTATACCACAGTGGGGGGCACTAATAGTTCACAAGCCCTTCTTAAAGTCCCGTCGACCTCACGTAAACAGTGCAACTGTGCATCTGCGGCCTTGTGCGTGCCAGGATACGTAGGCCAACATTCTGTGACGTTTCCCTCCGACACAGAGGGGCATGACGTAAAGATTTTAGTAGCGCAGCAAGACATAGACAAGAGGGAGAGACGAGACAAGGACAAGCACTTGTATCGTCTCTTCCTCTTGTCAATGTCTTGCTGCGCTACCAAAACATTTTCGTCGTGGACCACCATCGAGCCCGTATGCCATTCTCGGGCATTTCGTAAGGGGCAGATGAGAAAAAGAAAAGACGTGGTGTGCAAGTGTGTAGTGTAGAAGAAAGAAAGAAAGAAAGAAAGAAAGAAAGAAAGAAAGAAAGAAAGAAAGAAAGAAAGAAAGCGCTGTGTATGTCTTTACAACGTCCCTATGTCGCGCTGGTTTCCTTTTTTCTTTTCCTTTTTTACATTCCCGTCTTCCCCCTGTTTGTTTTACGCTCTCTCTTTCCCCACCAGCTATTTAACAATGGTTCAGCTCCTACGCAGGAGAGTCCAATATCACGAGCTGCGTTTTACTTGTCGCTGAATAAGAAAAAGCTGGAGCTGAAATTTAAAAAAGAAGGAGAAGAGGATAGAGGTATGACGCCTGACATATGGATGCGTGTTTCTATAACAACAGCTCCTAACCACGTCGAGGAAAAAAGTAAGCTAAATTGTTGCAGTTACAAGTGTCAACTTTCAGCGGTTTCTGTATAAAGTAAAGCAAATACTGTCGATTCCCTATGCAAGCATACGTCACCCGACGACGCGTAGATTTCTTTTCTTCTGCAGGTAGGTCTTTCTTGCAGTTGCACGTTTCGCGGCGAATCGGCGTCTGCTCTTGTGTAAATCTCGGAAACAGAGTCCTCGCTTTTTCCGAATGCAGATTAGAAACGGAGGTTCTATTACAGTCGCTGTCTTGAAAATATCCGCGAGTAAACGGAGAGTTTGAATCTG
Source organism: Hyalomma asiaticum (assembly GCA_013339685.2). Taxonomy (NCBI): domain Eukaryota; kingdom Metazoa; phylum Arthropoda; class Arachnida; order Ixodida; family Ixodidae; genus Hyalomma; species Hyalomma asiaticum. Next base: position 18,214 of record JABSTT010001824.1, read on the forward strand.
CCCCTAGGTTGTATACCGCGGCATCTGATCTGTCCTTATATGACGGTTGACATTAAAACCATTCAGTCTGCGGCTGCACGCCTTGAAAGTTTCTGTTGCTGGAATTCATTTGCCAGTCGTCACGCAGTAAGTCAACAGTCGAATTTTTTCATGCATTGTGAATAACACGGCAAGCCAATACGGCAGCGCTATCTCCAATATATAACGCACTTTAATAAGATTACTTAAATGGCGCTCTGACGTACGTGCAAGTAATTGCATTTGTTTTTCTCGGACGCCATATACGTAACATAAATGTTAAACTGGGTTTTTGCTTCGTCTGCAAGGCCAGACGCACGAGGCGGGCGAAAGCTGAAGTCGCGCATGTGACGATTTCTAGAGACGGGATGAGGACGGCTGTACAAGCTATCCAAAGCCCCCCCCCCCCCCCCCCCTCCCCGGAGCCTGCAGATATAATAAAATGCCCCGCCACGGTTGTCCAGTGGCTATGGCGCTCGGTCGCTTATCTGAAGGCCGCGGGACCAAATGCCGGCCGCGGCGACTGCATTAGAAGGAGGCTATTTCGAGGCCCATTGCACTGCGCCATATCAGCGCACGTATCCCAAGTGGTCGAAGACTCCGGAGCGTTCCACTACAGCGCCTCTCACAATCACATCGCGGTTTTGGGATGTAAAACCCCCGAATTTTTTTTTCTTTCCTTTGACAACCACATTGTCACTATCGATACAAATGGTTTTTATCCCGAAGCGTCCCGATGTTTAAAGCGTACGAATGTTAATTTTTAAGATATTCTGTATAACTGACTCGTCATTGTTTTTCTTTGAATCATCTTGTATATAGTTGTCTATTGCTGATTGTGTTATTCCGTGGCACGTGTCTTCCTCCACCTACCATATGCCTTACGGCGATATAGGTGAAATGCAAATATTGAAATAAATAAATAAATCAAAATCAACAATATACTAAACTTAAGTGGAATTTCGAAAAATGTCACTCACATCTGATGCCACATCTGAGAGACAATAATGTGATAGCTTTCCGTTAACTGATTATCATCCGCTGGCACCAACATGACCTTGCTTCCCCTTCCTGTATGAAAACTACACTATACAGTAGGGACTAAATGAAATCAGGTCCCGTTAATTCTGCATTGCTGGGCAGCTAACATGATTAGTAGCGGCAGACGCCATACCTCAGACTGACATAACGCTGCTCCTCTAAAATGATAGCGGTCTAGTCGTTATGGCACTCGGCTGCAGATCCGAAGGTCGCGGGATCGAATCCCGGCCGCGGCGGCTGCATTTCGATGGAGGCGCAATGTTGAGGCCCGTGTGCTGTGCGATGTCAGTGCACGTTAAAGAACCCCAGGTGGTCAAAATTTCCGGAGCTCTCCACTACGGCGTCTCTCATAATCAGAGCTGGTTTTGGGACGTTAAACCCCACAAATCAATCAATCAAAATGCTAGCGGAGCAGCGTATGTAAGCGTCATCCATTGCTATTTCTTTGGGCAAGATATCGTATTGTACCTAGAAATCTCTCCAGAAAAGTCAGGCGGTAACTTGGCAGTTACTCCGATCACGTAACATCACACCCACACAAATGTAGTACCTCCCCCATGAGGTCTTTAGTGGCAAATGTAAAGGAGTCTTGCTCCCAAAGGGCAGGCCTACAGTGCATAATATTGATCTACCCTAAGCAGGCGCCCGCACCGGATCTCCTCGCCCTGACTCGGCCTGACAGTCCCGCTTAAAGCCTATAGCTTCTGGTAAACATCCGACTCATTCAACTCCCTGTTGGACGAATCTAGATTACAGAAATTCCGGCGTCGATGTCGGTGCCGGCGGCGTTGGTTGTGAGCGGAAAATCAGCGCTGTCCGTGAGCGAAAATTCGAGGTATATACAAAGAAAGAATAAGAAAAGGAAACCTTAGGTTCAAATGAGAATCGAAAGTGCGACCCCTCGCTCGGGGGCGTGATGCGCTACGCGCTCGGCCACGCCACATATTTTTTTTTTCTCCTCTTTCATGGTATTTGTTAGAATGCATAATAAGAAAATCACAAATTGGGTGACTTAGTGTTATCCCCTGGTGACAATGTCCGCACATGCACGGCTAAATAAACATTGGCAGGCTTTACATTACACTTCACATTTCCAGGAACAGTTCTTCACGAGTTCTTGCACAACATATATGGGAAGGATGTGCACCTCACCAGGATGTGGTACCAGCCCGGTCTGATGTCAAGTCCCTCGTAAATATTCTTGAGATGTATAGTCATTTGAATGAAATGCGTTATTGAGGCAGTAACTGGTTCCGCGTTACGGTCCTGCCTACGCGTCTTCCACAAGCTGTCCAGTCCCATAAGGAAGAACATATCAAAGGGCACTTCATCAGGAGATGTCGGTAGAAGGCAACGTACGCTATGCGAATTAATGATAAAATCTTTCTTTAGGGTTCGCTGAAGGATGTCCCAGAACAGAATGGCGTCTTTGCAGTTAATGAAGCAGCGTTCTATTGTCACCAGTGTATTACAGAGGCGGCACTGAGCCGAAGAAACAAATATACCTTTTCTTTGTAGCCACACTTTAAAAGGTAATGTTTCAGAATGTAGCTTATAAAAGAAGGTTCTTGAATTAGGAGAAACAAACATTTTGCGAACGCGCTTTAGAACATCATGGCCAGGAAGGTGAAAATATAATGAGCGGTAAAGCGGAGGCGGGAAAAGCGTGGCCACCAATTCCTTACACAATGTTTCGCGTGATCCTGTAAACAAGTACTCGATGAAAAACGGGCCTTGAGGAACCGGACTGCAACGTACACTTCCTGCATAAATCCCCACGACACGCCACATACATCGTGTTTGAAGTTTGAAGTTCTATTTTCTGTCTAGCGGCGAGCCATTTATATACACCGTTTCCCGTTGGCGATACACACATCTCGGAGGTGCATCTCCGAGGTGCTTCAGCATGTCAGAAGCTTGACTGTCACCCACGATCTGGCGAAAAGGGCCCACGGTGCTACGGCGCAGCGCTTCATCGCGCCGCATGCATGGAGCACGCTGGAGGCCACTCGCACTTTGGGTTGCGGGCTTGGTCGCCTGTGCGCCTGTGCTCGCGAGCGTGTAGACGTTCACTCACGCCACGTTGACACGTTTGTGATGGATTCTGTGCTGTGTACAAGCGCCAGGCGAACTGCGGTGACTTCTTCGTCGGCGAGTCTTGATGGTGCACCGCCAATTTGTACTTTGCCCACGACATTGCAGTAATTCACAGTCTCAGCTTCTCGAGTAAAGACATACAATAACAAGTGGGATGTCATGACAACTACGTGGCCAGGCGACTGAAGAGCATGGCAAGCGGAAGAGAGAGCGCCATGAGAATGGCGCCAGGCATCGCTATCGCGTTAAACTCTTAAGGCGAAGCTTGAGGGTCCCACAATTTTTCCCTCACGCGCCTCTAAAGGCAGGAATAGAAGATACAATGGTCACATGGCCGAACGTCGATGAGCCTTCGATAAAACGTCGGTGACTCCGTAGGCTAGCAAACTCAATAATTAACCGTCGGCTCACTGACGAAGACCCGTTAGTATGAGTTGATTGAGCGGGAATAGCGGCTCGGTTGAGTTGTATTTTGGCATGTTAGAGTCCGGGCGAGCCGTAGGACAAAAATTTATGTAACGCTTGACTCTCAACAAGTTTTGTCTATTTTGCTTTCATATAGACCACGGTACTGCTTGAGACTAAAGGAATGTCGAATGGCGAGCTGATATAAGGGGTCATTTTCGAAGCATTGATTGCTGCGGCTGTGCACTTGACAGAGAGCAGGTCTTATTTGCCAAATTGTTAGGCTTACTTCTTTCCCGTCAACTGATCTCTTGTCTCCTTCTCCGCGACCGGTTCGCTCAACCTTGATTATTGGTTTATTCTTTGCGTTAATTACTCGTGTTACGTCTGTACAGCCGCTTGTGGCTGCCGACGCTTTATTTCACGCAAGGAAACATGAATGAGTTAGCGAGCGTAGTTCAGGCGTTCGACGCCAGCCCCGAGCTCGTGCCGAGCGCCAGTGCAGTCGCGCGCGCATTTCGTTGTTGTCGTCTTCAAAGGAGATATGTCAACTTGTGCGTGTTGTTCTTATACAAGAGTCATATCTAATTGGGACTGCAGTATTTTGTATCGCTGTATGGAATGCTTTCATTTTGAACAAGGTGATGTAGACTAACTACGTACCTCACGATGAAGCAATACGTGGAGTCTGGAGAACAAACATCAAGCGTAGCAGCACTGACTAACACCCTTCCCTCCACACCCCCTCACCATCACCACCACAAATGTAAAAGACAGACGGAAAGATCGTATGTGCCACCGTTGTCGTTAAGGGATGTGTTACAAAATGTCTTATCTTTGTGTCCGAATCACCATGTGCCAAGTCCCTGTCAGTATGAGCCGTTCAGAGACACGAGCGTCAAAGACAGAAAGAAAAGTCATTAATGAGCAGGAGGTTTGCTTCGCGGCACACCTGGCAATTACTCAGGATAGGTATCAGGAAGAACGAAGTGATACAGTGCGTGACATAGACAGAGCATACACTAACTACATCACCACACTACACACCCTAAGGCATTTTAAGAAAGTTCAAAAGTGTCTTTGTTGCGTGGAATTCACAGGCCGTATTTGCCCACAGGCAAGGAACACCTCCAAGTCTCTTCGAGAAATGACGGGAGGTGTAAGGTAATCCGTAGTGTAAACAGAGTAAGTTTGTGCGATTGCGGTAATGCCATGCTGCTCCAGGTGTACAAGCAAGGAGCACATACAAAAGACACGAGCGCACAACTGTCATTCAGACACCCACGTAAGATAGCATCCAATATATCTCAAAACACCCGATTCTTGAAAAAGGATCCGTCAGTCAATCGGTCAGTCTTATTTCGCATCAAAAGTACATATCAAAAGTCCAACATGGATGCTGCGAGTTTATAGCAAAGAAAAATAAAAGCCATCAGTACTTGACTTATGTTTTAATCTCCGTTTCAACAAGCAGCACTAGCATCATATACGATGTCAGACTTCGTAGTAAGTGTACAGCGAGCGCATGTTGAACGGAATCAGGTTCGCATAGGATATGAAAATGCAATATTTTGTTACACCTCTATTAAAGCTAGCAGGAAGAGACCTTTGCATTTGTCATTGTGGCGAGATAAGCGTTTGTGTTCAATCGGTGCTACCTCGATTGTGCGAAACGTTAGTGCATCATAATAAAACGTGGAGGTTGCTGCGATAAACGACTTCATCATGGAACTTCGCAGCCGAACGTTGTCAATGTCGAGCGAGGATTTATAATGATGCACTAACATCATGCACTAATGAGGTAGCATCAATCGAACACCAGCGCTGTAGATGTAGATGTAGACCAAATCAGATCGCATACATCCACTCTGCCGCTCTGGGGGATTGTCCAAGACCCAGGTATCCAGAAAAAAAAATCAAGTACCCTGCAATCACTCAGTAATGTTGAGCAATATAGAATACCAGCGCTGATCGCACCACAGTGACAGACTTCTCCTCTAAAGGCTGGCACATATCCGATGCATGGGATTGGCCGAGACCGAATTGACTTAAAGATTACACTTTTCTATAGGTGGTTTGACCAAGCCTAAAGGTATACACCTGACATAAATTAAGAGGCGATTCTTTTAGTTTCTGCTAAAAGTTTCATTACTGCAAGACAGACATCCCTGTGGCTGTACCTCACTGTAGCCCCTCCAAACGAAAAAAATAATCATTTCGGTAAACTCCAAGATTGAGTGATGAATAATTGGTTCGAGAATTCTGTTTCGCTGAATTTTGAAGCGGCAACAAGATAGGAAAAAAAAAAAGTGGTGAATCGTTTCCTCCTCATTGCAGAAAGGGCATAGTGGGAAAGCAACCAAGCCTGACCTGTGCAGATCAACATTCTGGGAAGGAATTCGGCAGCGTAATATTTTTATTGGCAACGTCAATCACCCTTGTGCTGTATAACTCGCTACGCCAAGGGAATAAATGATGTTTGAAATGTGGAGAAGCCGAATGGCTGCGACGATCCCTTTGCTACTGTAAACGCGCGAAATCTAGCCGCCGTCAAGTGAAGCAAAGGCTTTTGTTCTTCCTCCTCTACACTAAGGTCAAATAAAGTATGTTAGTGTGCATGACCAAGTAGCGCATCATTTGATGACCGTAATTAAAAACAGCGTAATTTCAAACGCGATTTTCTTGTGCCCAGGGTACGAATGACTCTATTTCACGAGCCACGTACAGCTTGAAGCTTTACACGGTGATATATATTGAAGTAGCCTGTTTGCCACCGCAAAATGTTCCATAATGAAGCCTCGTATGCAGGGAACTCGTCCTCCGCCGACAAGAAGGAGAAGCTCGACTCCAAGGACCCGACGGCCGCGGCTTACGACACCGGCACGGCTTCGGCCGGCCCTGGTGGCGGCGGCACCATGCTGTGGGACCGCACGCTTAGCGAGCTCAAGCTCGAGTACATGGATCTGGACGAGTTCCTCAGCGAAAATGGCGTGGCCGGCAAGGGTGTGGCTGCACTCTCACCGCGCCACAACCCGTTCCGGCAGGCCGCAAGCTCTATGGTGGACCCGCACAGGCTGGCCCCGGATCCCGGAGGCCTGCAGCAGCAACAGCAGCCCGACGAGGCGGCCCTGGCGGGACCGCCACCCAACGGAGAACCCCCCGGGTGCACGCCACAGAGGCTGGCCCACAACTCCTGCAAGTGCACTTCTTGCGCAGTTCTGCGTGTAGTCCTACCCACGTACCACCCATCTCCCGCTTTAAGCATTACTTTGCTTTCTAGCTCTTCAACGTCATTGTAATCCTTGACCTCCCCGACAACCTCACCAATTCATTATTACTTCATTACATCAGTCGCATGTGCCTCTTTGCGTCGGCAAAGCTGTATTCGTAATCTGATGAGTGTTAACGACGTAAGACGTTTTGATGCCCTCGTTGTCCATTTCTTCACGTTCGTGAAGCACTTTACTTATGGTCGAGCATCAATACTCTACTTGGATACTGCCTGACGTCTTTTCTCCGTTGGCTCTCTATTTTTCTTGCGTCCGAATTTCTTATGTCTCGTGTAAAATGTCTAAGCAACACATGTCCACTTTTAGTGGTAAAGATAACGGAAGCAGTAGAAAGGGTAGGATAAAAGGTTTCCACTTCACTCTCACTTTCTTAGCATGTAATAAGAGGCTTTTCGCTGAGAATGCGAAAGCGGGAACGCTAATAGTGTTTTCCACACCGTATTGTTGTCAGTCTTTTCAAGCATTCGGGCTCGTGTCCAATGTCATTCTCCAGCTTCTTCTCATGTCCTATTTATTCGTTTTCTTTATGGCATGTGCGACTCTTCCGCGCCAGGCATCGCTCCCGTGTTTTAAGACGTTCACTCACCTAAATTTCTTGCCTCTCTGCGGTGAGCCTTATCCGCATGAGAGGCAGCAAGTACAAATACCCTGTTCATAACAAAACTGAAAGCGCTGGTTCCTACTTCCACCGATCCCACTCCCTACCCACCCTTAACCGACCTCGGTTTGTGACTCGGGTTTGAGTCATGCGGGACTGTCGCATGTTGGACATCTGTACACTTGTTGCTTATGATTTTCTTGTACTGAACCCCTTTCGATATGTTTGTATTTCGCGCCCTATTGTTTTGTGCGCCTCCGCCAAACAATACTAATTCATGATTATGCCAAAGCGGTTATCACAGGTAAAACGAGCCAAATTCGTTGCATATTGAGAAAATGCAAAGCGCACCCTAAATAAGAGACGGTGGAGAACACAGAGCACATTGTTAGCGCTTGTCCTGTGGGCGCCGTGTTCTTAGCTGCCCGTATTTAAGTTGCGCTTTCCATATTTCCAAAATGAGCCAACCACTTGCCAATCACGGCCGCTTTTCTCTAGCTTGCCAACTTTGCCGCATGGCTAGAGTACAATGCAGTGAAAAAATTGAAAGTGGCCAAGGACTGTGAAGGCACTACTGTCCCTGCCACTTTCTCTATATGCGCCTGCTAGGTTCGCGTCCTTTGGAGACTCACAGTGATAACCCGGTTACAGAATTCGTACGTTCTTGCGTGTGCTGTGCAGGAGAATAGGTTGCTTGCACCCACAAATATATGGCAAAGAGGAATAGATATAAAGTTGAAGCGGTGCGGCAGTGGTGCAGATGTTGCAAGGTCACGCGACGCAGTATAGTCGTCAGGAATTTAGAGACAGACGTGCAAAGCGAAACGCGTGTGCCCGAAAAGCTAGCTAACCGCAACGTGGAGCGGATGGCCGAACGAAATGCAAGGCAGTTGCCATATTTATACAATATTTGTATGCCCTTGTGTACGCTCTTTTTACGGAAGGCTTTCGGCACTGCAGCTATTGAGGCTCTATGCGACCCGGCCAGTGGCCTTTCCTCGTCGCCGTCGTGACCGGCTGCCATTCTCTTTCCTGGCTTCGACGCAGCGGAAGGCGCCTGCTACTCCATGCAGTCTCTGGCCGAGCACTTCCGAGGCGACGAGGTGACCACCAGGAGGCCCGCGTGCGACCCCATGGCGGCTGGGCGGCGGTCAGGCTCGCCCACCGCCACCGTGGTGCCGATCGACTGCGGCTTCACCAAGACCGACCTGGCCCTGGCCAACCTGCCGGGCCACGACGACTTCGACCCGAGCCACCACCCGTTCTCCGAGGACGAGCTCAAACCGCAACCCATCGTCAAGAAGTCGCGCAAACAGTTTGTGCCCAACGAGCTGAAGGACGACAAGTACTGGGCGCGCCGCCAGAAGAACAACATCGCGGCCAAGCGGTCGCGCGAGGTCCGCCGCGTCAAGGAGAACCAGATCGTCCTGAGGGCCTCGTACCTCGAGAAGGAGAACATCGCGCTGCGCGAGGAGGTGCACAAGCTGCAGCAGGAGAACGACATGCTCAGGAAACGCCTGCACGAGTACGAGCCCTGACTGCTGGCGCTGCCGGCCGCTCGGGCTCACCAGCCGCCGCCGTGGGCTCAGCGCGGCGTCGTCGCGGCCGCACGGGACCACTGGCAGCAGCAGCCTGCGGCACTGCTGCCTGCCTACGGGTCGCAGATGTCACCGGCGGGGGTCCGGTGCGCCCCCGGCTGCGCCTGAAGCGATAAGTCTGAACACAAGGAAGCCAATCGCAGTGCACTTACTTACCTATTGTGAACGAGAGCGCGCGCGTTCTCGGGCTTTAGATGTCAAATGAAATGTTCGATCAGCTCGCCCAGCGGAAGATCGTCGCTTTCTCCCGACTTGCAGTGAAACACAGGCAACGCCGCCGCTTTATGGGCGCGCTTGAAAAGAGCGTATCGAACGCAGAGGAGACGTCGCCGTGTTCACATTTCTCAAGCAATGGTCGTTAAGTTGTTCTGGCCAACGTTGGTTGCAGCGTAGATGTTCTATGAACTTCAGCCAACCGAATGAACTTAGTGCCGTTCATTTCTTTTACAACGCAGATTACATAACAGACAATTGTTTCAGGGGAGAGATGTGTACGCGAGCTAAGTAACAGAATTTGCAGCGGGGCGGAAAGTGAAGTGGAACCAGGTGCAGAGCGTGTCCCAACAAATTGCGCATTCAAAAGGTACTGAGCAGAGCTGTCAGTGGCGCAACGGTTATAACACGTCCACAGCGCAACGTACTGTATTATTACACACTGCTAAAGGGAACGCTCCAATGTGCGTCTCGCAATTATGGGTCGCGCCCTGAGTGCGAGTTGCTGTGGAAGCAACGTCAGCGCACCATAACTGTGCCGAAAAATGTCAGGGGCCGAATTCACAAAACTTTCCTTTGTAAGTGCTTTTTGCCATCGGTCGGTCGCCGTCTCTAATTATATGTCCAGCATCGGCACTGGCTGAAATTTTCTCTTGAGGACTTTTTCGTCGTAAGTTGTTTTCGTGAATACGGCCGTCTTCTCTTGTAGCAACGGACTCGTCTGTATGTAGGCAGAAAGTAACCTTAAAGAGAGTATTTCTAGATTCTGTACGCGACACTTTCCTCCTTGGCCTTAATTATGCTTATGCATAATGTTAGCCAATTTTAGACAAGCCAAAATCTTTCTTTTTTCCCCTTCCGGCCACACATGTCTCGTTCGTGATGCCCATATGCACGACGAATCTATACCGCGAATACTTTCCGCGGAAGTACTCTTGCAGTTTCGCTTCCATCATTTACTTTATTTTTCTCCGATTACTATTTGCTTCACATTTTACGAGGTAGTGAGATATATTACAACGGTACAAGATGTCGTGGAATCCGCCAAGGCTGCATGGGCGAAATAGCGCACCTACCTTTTACACTATGACACACTTCAGGTGATACAAAATCAACGCGAGGTCACTTAATTATCCCCTGCTGTGTCCCGTAGGCGATGTGTTGCGTTGGGACATCAAGCCCGTCACCCAGACAATGCCACGAAACCTAATGCAGTATTTGCGAAGTTCTGCAGGCGCCCCTATACTGACTTGTTCACCCTTTCCCGCATGTCACAAAAGCGTGCTACCATTAACGCTTGACACACCACACAACTTATTAATCCGACAACCTCGTGTACGAATGCACACAAGTTTTACCTGCTCTTACGTGATTATGCGAGATTTTCGGGCAGGGAAAAGGCTTAAGAGAAGCCCAACATCATTTGAATTGCCTGAACCAAATGAAGGCGTTGTGTTGAACTGAATGACGTCTTCGACGTTGCTATAGGGAAAGCATACGGAGGAAAAAGAAACTAACAATAGCGGTTTATGACCAAACAATGTGTATAGGGGAATCGCCTCGTCACTGCTGTAAATATGTACAACAACGGAAAATGTGAGGATTGCAACAGAGCAATCACGCTTCTCTCGACGTTTTCTTACAACGAGGTTTTCTTGCTTGCCGCAGCCACGTTTCCAGCGTATTCGGGCTTCTCCCGCCCTCATTAAGTATGCACGAGATCCCTTTGGTTCGCAAGCAGCCCGACGATAACGTGCGCGTCGACATCAAATTCGTGCAAAACAAGAGGCATACCCGAATGAAATGGAATTTCCGTTACGGTCGGTATCAATTCGTTGCCAAATACAATCTCGACATGTATTCGCGCAGCTGTAGCTCGTGCTTGACGTTCGATGAAACAAAATCACCGCGATGTAAGTTTCTCCGTTTGTATAACATAGTTAAACCAACACCTTTACCTCAAAATAAATGCAGATAAAGAGCCTGACAGAAGACTAGGGCAATATGGAATCATTGAGTGTCACTCATTATATGACAGATCCGAACGGTGAGACGAACAAATGATCCGTTCCGCAGTCCAAGCCGCCTCCTGTCAGTGGAATGAATATTTTCTTCAAGAGAATCAAGAGCTGGGCGAGTTCTCACATGAACAATCATTTCCTGTTGGTCTTGTGAACGTTCTGTAACCTTTGGTCATGGTGATAGTCCCAGAATTGGTGTGTTCAGCGTGACGTATGATCAAAAAAAGAAAAAAAAAGTTGAAGGGGAACTCCGGCAGCTTTTCCACCATATTCTGATATCGCTGTTTTCCAATAGTACTGATAGCCCCGAAGCAGCCAGGGTCATTCAAATTTGCTCAGAAATTAACCAATAACTAAATATAACCGAACGAACGGTGTGTTCAAGCCGAAACGGGTAGGCGCTCCGTACAGCGTATGCGATGACGTCACAGCCTCCCCGCCATCAGAAATATCAAGCTGGTGCCAGAAAAAATGAAAATGGCGGTGTCATCCAACGATGTATGGATCTCTTCTGAACTTGACTGCGACGATTTGAGCACTGAAGTATCGCAGTCCTACTTTAGACGGCCCGCCTGCTCGGGTCGGCAGCGTTGCAGGTAATGATGTCAAAAACACAGGGTGGCTCGCGTGGGAATCCGCTAAATAATTTTAAAGTTCATTTTTCAGGAAAACTAAATGACTTGCAACCGCCTGGCTAGGCATAAATTATTGCAGTACCGAGGACAACATATGCTGAAAATTTCATTGACATCAGTGGAAAACGAAAGGTCGCCGGAGTTGCCCTTTAAGCTCTTCAGCGCTCCCTGAAACACATCACCCCACAAGAACTACTAAGCTCTTGCACTCTACACCTGTTGCATACACAGCGTATGCCCTATATATAAAGCTGCGCAAAACGCGCTACCAGCGATCATGTTGTCACGCGTTGTGTACGCGCAGTATACCGCTCCTCATGCTGCATGTACCACTTCGGTGTGCTGTTCAGCGCGACACCCAGGCTATTACAGGGCCCCGTATATCAATGCCTTAGGAAGCATCTACAATGCACCATAATGCCTAATTAAATGTGAACAATCTCATACCGAACAGCGTTCCGCGCAAGTCCGTGCTTTTCATAGTTGCCATGGCAAGCGCGCATGTGACCGACCAGTTTTACCCTTTCTTATCAAGTGATCCAGTGTTTTTTGTACCGTCACGTATTCATGTGGATCGCACGTGCTGTTGGTATATAGTGTGGAAATATATTTTTTACATTTTGTTTTGTCGCGTGCGGCCCTATGGCTCCTGACACCCATTTTTCTTTCCTACGCGGCCAGGCGACGCGACGAAATGTTATTTGCAGTATAAGACGTACACATCGTGACAATTTCTTAAGACGCTCAGTAAATTTCCCTGGTCATTACAATGACTTATTATCAAAACACGTGTAGTGAATAAAGAAATTGCGAAATAGTAAAGTGAGCTTATAATTAAACACCTATAAATATTCTCTCCTCAGACCATACATTAGACGCTGCTAAGATAACGGAAGAATTGCGGCGTCAAAAAGCAACCAACCTGGCTGAAATTTGAACGCAACATTTGAACAGTCACAATAACTGATTAAGCTGGTGTGGAAGCAGTGTTACAAAGTTTTGGTTGCCTGACGTGCTTCCTGAGGGGCTTGTTTTTGACTGATCACTTTCACAAAATTTTGGCGCGACGTGGTATCCGAGTCACCTCACCGCAACGGTGGACGGTCTGCCTATCTAGCCTTAGCCGATCAACACTCGCTGATGGAGGTGTTCGTAAAATATGATAAAACCAGAATGAGTCCCCATTGTCACAACAAAAGTATGTACTTCGCGGAGATGTAAAGCTGGAGGAACGCGGTGGACCGAACTGCCTATTCATTCCGCCACGTCACCGAACGTGGGTCGCTCAGAATTGCGTCATCATGCGCCGAACTCCAGCGCAGCAATTCAGTGCCGTTGATACACGGAGCAATAGGTCCAGTCTGCGTCCAATTCAACCTTATGGCTGAGTGAAGCCCACGGTGCAAGGTATATACTCTTTAAGTGGGGGCACTTCACGGCTTACTTGCAAGACGCGGTTGACCAGATAAAGCAGTAACAACACGCGCCCAAGCCCATACCATAAGCGCATACCATAAGTCCCTAGATTTTACGCCTACGAAACAAATACCTAGGGACTTAACGCATGTGTGTCGGCGTTGCGATAAAACTTTGACAAAAAAAAATGTGGCTGTTCCCTCTGTCAGAGGAACAGGTATAACACGAAAGTGAGATTTGTCCTCACATGAGCAGTTCAATTTTTATTGCACATCGATATTAACTTGCCAGTTGCTACGGTGTTTCATTGGTACGTCACCGTTTAACGTGGATGAACCCACGTTCTCGTATCGCCTTCATAAGTTGCATTACCGTGACCATCCCTTTGTGGTAACTAAAGTAGATCACTTAATAACTGGACACGATCGACAGTAAATGCCGCGCGACAAAGGTATAAATCATGTTTACTGGCGCCACATTGACCCATCGACGTCGTTACTGTACTTGGGCGCTTAAAGGGTCCCTGAAACGTTTTATTGACATTGCGTCACTGCTTAGGCAACACAATTATGAAATCATTCACACCGTAAATAAAGCGAAGCACCATGCGCTAAGGCAGCTATGGGCTTATTTCTGTCGCCTTCTTCCTTACCACTGCTGTTCCTCCTCAACTCGATCTGCTGCGGAGTGCGCGCTAGCGACTACAGCGCCTCCCGCGTCAGCCGTTCTGCCGAGCCCTCTGTAGTTACATAGCGCCCCGATATCCTCACTGAGGTCGCCCGCCTCGGCAGTGCTAGCCTCTGTAATAGAGCGCCGGCGACTCGTGTGTACGCCGCCAGATGCCGCGACGATACCGTTGGCTGAAACTAAGGAGTACGTTGTAGAAGCACGTTGTTCGCAGCTAGGTTTTGAAAATTACGTGCACGTCACTGGCTCGGGGCCAATCAGCGACCTCTCATTCGATCGGTCGATGACGGGGGCGTTTGAAAACGCCTTTTGGCGAGCCGCTGAGATCTTTTGCGATCCACGTGTTGAAAACCTTATTGTAATTTCCACACTTTAGCGCAGCAGTTTCCTTGTTACCGTCATACTCGAAGAGTACGGTCGGCGCGGAAACACCGCCTGCGACGAAGGACTCACTTTGGAACGGACGTGGAACGGTGCCGCCATCCAAGAGAGCCGAAGTAAAGCCAAAGCCGGACTGAAGAGGCGTGCGCCTCTCCAGTTCGTCCGTGGTTTCACTTCCCCTCTCCTGCATGGCGGCACCGTTATAGGCAATGTGTGCGTCGATGCGTGCTCGCTGATCCGGATGATCGCATAGAACAAATGAGAAAGAAGCGAGATAAGAAGGAATGTACAGCTTTCAACACGTGCGCAGATGGCGCAGTGTTGAAAGCTGCACGAACGCCGCTTACATTCTTCCTTATCAGATGGCGCAGTCAATAAAAAAAAAAGCGCAGATGGCGCAGTGGTAGAACATCGGCCACCTTTCGTAGTGGAGCAGGGCTATAGCCACCATAGCCGGGCTCTGGGAGTTCGATTCCCAGCGCATGAGCGGAATTTTTCTGCGTGTTTTTTTTTCTTTGTTGTTCTTACATGAAAGTTTTCCTGCGTCACTTCCGTTACGGAAATGACGTAGTGGGTCGCGGTGGACTCCAGCATAAAACACTTTCGTGTTAAAAGAGTCCTGGCTCCGGTTGCGATAGATGATAATTGTGGTTCGGTTAAGGAAAGGACGCTAATTTCTGCAGCCCATGTCGGGAGCACGGCTAGACGTGCATGGGTGTAAGTGAAAGGGACTGAAATAGAGAAATGAAAGAAAAGCCATAGTGGAGGGCTCCGCAAATTTTGACCATCTGGGTTTCTTTAACGTGCACTGACAACGCGCAGTACACGGGCCTCTGACATTTTCGCCTCTACCGAAAATGCGACCGCCGCGGCCGGGATCAAATTTGTGTGGCAGCCGAGCACCATAACCACTACACCACAGCGGCAGACTTGCGATAGCAACCGGCGCTTTGCGGCAAATTAAATAAAACAGGCGAAAGTAGGTCGCGGCGGGAAAGGAAAGCACCTGTTTCGCGCGCGTCCCAAAGTTGGTCAGAAGGCGCCGAGTACTCATGCACGCGCGCGCCTGTCGCAAAATTCGGTATCCCGCGAAATGCAGGTTGCTTTAGAAATGCTTGAAGTTCCGTCCTACCTCCGATAGGCAGGCGGTACCGTCAGTGGGCGAATGGAATGCCTTGATGTCACTTCAGCAGGTGGTGACACCCACAGACCACCGCGCCGTCACATTGTGTCGAAGAACTTGACGCGGACGCAGCCGCTTTTGTTGTGACGTGTAAATAAATAACAGACTCATGCATAAAACGATGAAAGTAACATGCTTTATCATATTCAGGAGTCTCCCACATTAAATTTGATAAATTTGATATGTCTGCCATATATCGCACCTCTGCGCGCTTCCGACACAATATGGCGGTGTTGCCGGACGTGTCACAACCCTACACACTGTAGCGTGCATCGAGGCACCCTATGTTCGAACGGATGCTGAACGCTGCTACTTTATCTGGTCGATTGCGTCGCACGAGTGTCCTTACCTAAATAGTATATGTGAAGCCTAGCGCTTGCGTATTTTCTGTGTAGCTTTGTTACGATTTACTAATCCCACATTACCAAGCCCACATCCGCTACCACAAAAAGACGCATAATACGTGTCGAAACACATTCGCACACACACACACACACACACACACACACACACACACACACACACACACACACACACACACACACACACACACACACACACACACACACACACACACACACACACACGCACGCACAAGAAAAATGGTATTACATGAGGTGCAGCGGTAACAACGCTCGCGACAAAAGAGATTGTCTGGTCCTCCTTTCCCTGCGAGGCCAGGCCAGAATGAAACAATTTCTGCAGTGTGCTTCACCTCACGTAGTACAATACCAACTGGCCCATAAGTTTGTTGTTTTGACCACTTGAGGTATAATGTAATGGGGTGAGGGAAAATTAAGTGTGGAGCGACCCAGGATGGTACATTGAGAAGACGATCATTCTATCGGGAAGAATATTACATTTTCACGAGATTTCACGTAACTTGCACCGTACGCATATAAACCAATGCGGTTGCAGCGTTCCTGGCGCTGTAATGAAACAGCACTCCGACACCCTGACAAGAATGCGGTCGCCCGTAGACGCTGATACGTTCATTGATGCAACGCGAAACCTTGCGAAAGCCTCTGGGAAAGTGGTCGTCTGCGAATATGTGCAAAACGCACATCAAACATTGCCTACCTCATGAACACTGCAGCTGAAGTTAAGGACGCTTTCCTCCTTGCCGTTATCCAGAGCCTACCGGTTCCTCCGAGTTACTTGTTATGCTGTCAAAGCGCATGTCAAGTCGGTGTCGTGTAAAATGGTGCCAAACTTGATGTATGTACCTATCGTGTATAGTATACGTGCACTGGAAATGGTGTGTGTTCATACAAAAAGGAGGTATTACGCGCCGGTACGCGCTTCCTTTTGTGTTTTCATGCAAATGTGTTATCTTGGACGCTTGTTTGCTGTCCGGATTCGCCAATTGTTTCATTAAATGGCATTGAACAGATTCGAGTTTGTGTCAATCTCTGGGCTGAAGGGGCCCGTTGTCCACATCAACGGGACTACAAGAGTGTCAAGATTTGTCAAAGCTGAGGCAAATTGTACAGGCGGATGTCCGCAGAAGAGTATGTTACAACCACAACTTAACATCGCGAAAGAACTAACATGGACGGAATTTTTATTGCGATAGCAATTATGTGGACAGTCTCGACGGGTTTTTGTCGTCGCCGTCACTGTCGCCGTCATGTCCCGTACAAAATCCAAACTGACAACCCCCCACGCATGTACTTTCTACCCGCGGGCGAAAGCACGCGAGCGAGGGCGACGAACGCGGCTGAGGCAGAGATCAAACGAGCCCGGCCCATCTCCGTCGCTCGGAGGGCGCATGCGATAACATCACCCCGCTCGGGAGGCCTGCGTCGAAGTGGAGAGGAAGCACCCCGCCCGTCTTTAAAGGAGTACCGCCACGAAAATTTTCAGTTTGCGTTTTTTTGCATGAAATGAAAGGCCAAGCCCTCCAGAGCCCAGAAAACGTACTGGTAAGCGCGAGCGCGCCGTGAAAATTTATTTACAGCATGCCTTTAAAAGCTGGTTTCGGTTCCTACTGTAGCCTGACGTCACGACACAGTATGTGCATAGTAATGAGTCTCTCGTGACGTGCTCCCGCAAAAAATCGTGACGTTTTCGCCCAGTGGTCTCACGCACAGCGCCTGCAGCAAGTGCGGGGTCTACAATGTACAAAATTTTTGTATAGCGACTCCGCGACGACAGCAAATACTTCGGTGACAGTGCAAGATGCAACGTACGGCACGCACGGTGAGTGTCGGCGTGGCTCCGGAGGCCGCGATAAGCTAAGGTGGCCTCCGAGACCACCGCGGCATTTCAGGGGCAAAATGCCAGCACCATAGCCAGCTTGCCTTTCGATTATACGTGGGCACACACGACGATAGAGGGTAATTCGACTTCCCTCGCTCGCTTCACGCTCACTCTCAGCTACGGCGACTGAACGGCGAGAGCAGACGACCGAGAGTGACGCGCGAGCGGCCATTTTGCATGTTTTTGTACCTGACGTCATCACAACTTGCCATACTGCTGCGTGAAGTCACCAAAAAATTTGTACTGTAGCCTGACGTCACATTAGTGTCGATGTCAGTAGGCAAGCCATGTGAATATTGACTTTGACGTCAAATTAAAATATGTTATCAGCATTTCCTGGGCTTAACATTTGCTCAGCGCTGTCTACGCATATAGGAGAGTTGTATGGTGGAGTAAACTCAGCTTCGAAAATTGGTGTCAGTACTCCTTTAAAGGGTCCCTGAAACGTTTTGTTTTTTGACATTGTGTCATTAATTAGGCAACACAATTGTGAAATCATTCACACCACAAATAAAGCAAAGCACCTTGCCCTAAGGCAGCTATGAGCTTATTTCTGTCGCCTTGCTCCTTACCCCTGCTGTTCCTCCTAAACTCGAACAGTTGCGGAGTGCGTGCTAGCGACGACTGCGCCTCCCACGTCAGCCGCTGTACCGAGCCCTCCATAGTGGCATAGCGCCGCGGTATCTCAACTGAGGCCGCCGGCCTTGACAGTGCCAGCCTCTGTAATAGTGCGCCGGCGACTCGTGTGTACGCCGCCAGATGCCGCGACGATACCGTTGGCTGCCCTTCAGTGCTCGTGACGTCACGTGGGTTGCGCTTAGTGGCACCCATCGCATGTCCCGCGGGAAGGGGCGGTTGAAAACGCTTCGAGTCGAGTCGCGTCGATCTTTCACGATGTGCGTATTTAAAACTTTGTAATAAATTGCATGCTTAACGCAGAGTGCTGATGTTGTTACGCTAATGGTCAGAAGGACTCGGGCTATCGGTGCAACGCATTTGCACAAAATCGCCAAAACCGTTTCAGGGTCCCTTTAAGATAAAAAGCCACCAGGGGGTGGTTTCGCTCGAGCAGCTAACTGTAGACTTCGCGCGGTCCGCCATCGCTGGCGCGCGCGCTGTCTCGGCAGCCATCAGAGAGACTCTTTATTGGAAAAAAAAAAAACAGATGTTGGCCGGCGTGTATATAACCGCTGGCATGCTATTCCGTTTAGGGACGGGGAAGGGAATTAAGAGAGTCCAGAGGATGGTGGAAAGAAACAATATAAAAAAGGAAATAGAAATGTATAGGACAGATAAGCCTGATGCGAATATTTACAGGCGAGATTGGCGGTTGAGGATGGGCTTCTCTATATGAAAGGGTCAGTCTTTAAGGTTTTCCATAGAGGCCAATTTCTGATATGTATTTAAACAATAGGCAGCCATCAGACGTGCTGCATACTGCGTAGCAGCGCCTTGATCACCTGCTCCTTTCCAGGCGCCTCGCATATAGTCGCAACTCCGGCAATGCCCTCGCCACATAGCGCTCACGCGAATGCGTCTACGAGTGCCGGAAGGAACGCGCTCTCTTGATGCCGCTGTGCTGGGTCATGTTTCTCGATGGTGCAATAAGCACGCTGCTTAGCGCGGTCGTGCGGTGGGAAGCACGTGCCAGAAGACATCAAAATGACTTATTTTGAAGCTCTGCTGGGCCGTTGTCTCTGCCGCGCGACCTTAACATGGTACTTTACGCACCTGCACGCTTACTTAATAGGCCCACGTTCAGTACAATTCAGATTGACCTAAAGCTGCTAGTCTTAATTTGTATATTATATCATGCATTGCTATCGCATTCATTGCTGCGCGCTTCTAGCGAAACTGTGATTTTTTTTTTATTTCGCCTTCTTTCTACGTCAGTGTTAGCTCTTTTGCGCAACCACATGCACGCGATTTTTGAGCGACAGCGACAAGCGAGCGGTTTTCGTCACTTGTGTCGCCGTTTTCTGAGCATCTATAGAAATGGGCGCTTGTCGCCGAGTGATTTCGCAACACGACGGCAACTAAGGCACCCGCTTCAATTCGAATTCGCACTATACTTGCTCTTCGCACCGACGGCAAGAAACAAACCTTAAATTGAGCCTTCCCTTAATCTCACGTACCAAAGGAGACAAAGTATTCCCGATGTTATGCAGTCATTTAAAAATGTGCTCATTCTGACACTGCTAGGCCTAAGTCCCTACCCTGAGCCTTAAAAATGGTTTCCTTCTTATAGAGATGGCGCTTTATGCAGCGTTTCTCTGGAGTTACTGTCTAGCCTCCCGCAATTCAGGGAGCATATACAAGCATATAGAGTAAAATTACGTTTCTCTGTAGCGGCATGACATCTCTTTGTGATAGCACTGACGGCGTAATCATTCTAGAAGTAATGCAATAAGGTGAGAACGTTGACCTATCGGCACGTTTCCAGTAATTTTCACTGGTGTATGATTCTACTTATTCATACAACACAAATATGGTCATGGCCTCCGAGATTTGCGCGCACCAGAGCTGTCGGCACGCCAATGCGCCTTTTGCATAGAGTTACTGGATGGATGGATGGATGGATGGATGGATGGATGGATGGATGGATGGATGGATGCTATGAGCGTTCCCTTTGTAACGGGGCGGTGACATGTGCGCCACCAGGCTCGTAAGAAGATTTAAGAACTTTTTTTTTCCTCTCTCTCTTTAAATTTTCCTCATGCCTTTTTAAATCTACTCCAATCAAATCGATCATACTATAGCAAAAACGGAAATTCATAGCCCAGTTTCCTGCCCCTTATGGCAGAAAGTCCATATTTTTCCCTATAATTATTTTTGCCCGTTC
The DNA here is from genome assembly GCA_013339685.2 of Hyalomma asiaticum. Classification (NCBI taxonomy): domain Eukaryota; kingdom Metazoa; phylum Arthropoda; class Arachnida; order Ixodida; family Ixodidae; genus Hyalomma; species Hyalomma asiaticum. The sequence goes on from JABSTT010001824.1 coordinate 38,901, forward strand.
TCTCTAGTTTTCTGCCACCAGTATTCTAACCGTGTCTTACTTATTTCAATCGCGGCTATGTTCAGCTTCCCGTTGTTCGCCCTAAAACCCAAGGCTTCATGTAGGGTGGTGCCCAAACGTACACCTGGGTGGATATTTCCGCATTCAATCAGAACATGCTCCGTCGTTTCCCTATCTTCCTCACAGCATGCGCATTTTTCTTCTTCATTACTGAATTTCGTTTTATAAATACGCGTTCTAAGGCAGCCCGATCTCGCTTCAAACAATAAAGCGCTTCCTCTTGAATTATCATAAAATGCCTCCCTCTTTATTTCGTTTTTGCACTCTCGGTAGTTATTCAGAGTCTGTTTTCTTTCCATCGCTGCCCTCCAGTAAATCTTCTCCGCCTCTCTGACTTTTCCCTTTACGCTCTTTGTTGTCTATAGTGGATGGATGGATGGATGGATGGATATTAGGAGCGTCCCCTTTATAACGGGGCGGTGGCCGGGCCACCAAGCTCTAGCTTTATTTCTTTTTCGTTTACAACCATTTCTTTTCCCGAATCACACATATTTTCACAACTAATTTTTTTCCTCGTCTATTTATTTTATCTATTATCGTTCTGCTGTGATGGAACAATCTTACCCGAACTACCTTGCGCTTTTGTTTGTTCCATACTTTTGCGCCACCAATGCTCTAAGCGCCTTTTACTTATATCTATCGCCGTCATGTTCAGCTTTCCCCTGTTACTCCTGAAACCCATGGCCTCCTGTAGGGTAGTGTCCACAGCTACACCTGGGTGGACATCTGTACATTCAATCAAAATATGGTCTGTCGTTTCCCTAGCTTTTCCACAGCACGTACATGTATCCCCTTCTTTATTGAATTTCGCTCTGTAACTTCGGGTTCTCCGGCAACCGGACCTTGCCTCAAACAGTAAAGCGCTTCCCTTTGAATTATCGTGAAATTTTTCTCTCTTGATATCGTCTTTCCCTTTTCGGTAGTTGTTCAATGCCGGTTTCTTCTCCATTCTTGCTATCCAATCCGAGTTCTCCGCCGCTCTGACCATGCTCTTAACGCTCTTTTTCGTCCCATCCGTTTCGTTACTGGATGTATACTTACTGGTAAGCTTCCTAGTTCTCTTCCTCCATTGTGAATCAACGTTCTTCCTATACAAATACCTGAATACTTTCGCTGCCCATCTACTTTCTTTCATATTCCTTAATCTCTGTTCGTACCTAATTTTACTCTGAGCTTCCCTTCCCTCAAAGTCAGACCATCCCATATCCCCCTTAACCGCCTCATTTGTGGTCTTCCCATGGGCGCCCAGTGCGAGACGTCCGACCGTCCTCTGATTCACGTCCAGCCCTGATTGTACCTCTGACCTCATGCACACCACTGAGTTTCCGAATGTAAGTGCTGGCACCAATACACCTTTCCACAAACCTCGAATTACCTCGTACCTGTTGTAACCCCACAGCGCTCTATGCTTCATTATTGCGGAGTTCCTCTTTCCTTTAACTATCATAGCTTTTTCTTGTACTTCCATGTATCTGTTCCCATCATTTATCCATATCCCGAGGCATTTGTACTCTCGTACTCTGGGTATCTCCTCGCCCTGTATTGATATGGTCTGATCGTTGCTGTCATTGAATATCATCCAGCCGCATTTTGTCACACTAAATTTTAGCCCTAAATCTTCACTTTCCCGACCACATATACTAACCAGACCCTGCAAATCTGTTCGACTGTCTGCGAATAGCACAATATCGTCTGCATAAAACAACCCGGGGAGCTTTTGTTCTATCACTATACCTGCCTGTCTGTACGACAGCTTAAAACCAATATTGCTCATCTCCAATGCTTTCTCCATTCTCCTCATGTAAAGCATGAATAATAGTGGGGACAACGGGCATCCCTGCCTCAACCCTTTACCTATGTCGACGGCCTCCATTCTACCATTACTCGCCACACCTTCCCATTCCACACATACTGTATTTCCACTGTATATTTCCTTTAAGAGCTCTATACAGTCATCCCCTATACCAGCCTCTTTCATTATGTCCCATAAAATATTCTGATTCACATTGTCATACGCACCCTTAATATCCAAAAATGCCAGATGTAGAGGTCTGTTCTCTTTTCCGGCTATTTCTATACACTGCGTAAGCGCAAAAAGGTTATCATCTAATCTCCTGTCGACTCGAAATCCATTTTGGAGTTCGCCAAAAGAGCCATTAAGCTCTGTCCATATCTGCATTTTCAATTTAATGGCCTGCATCGCCAACCTGTAGAGTACTGATGTAATGGTCAGTGGTCTATAGGAGCGAATGTTATTTTTCTCTCCCTTGCCCTTATAAATGAACGTCATCCTACTTTGACGCCAACTGTCCGGTATTCGCCTGTCCTTTAACCTTTTTTCAATTGCTTTTAATAGGGCTTCTTTGCTGTTTCTTCCGAGCTCATTTATTACAGTAATGCTAACCCCATCTAATCCTGTGGCTGTTCGTTTGGGAATCATTTCCTCCGCCTTCTTCCAATTGAAATTTTCCAGAACTAGTTCTTCCACTTGGTCTCCCTTGCTACTGTTACACGTCGTAAAGGGAGCCTCGTCGTGCTTCTTAAAGGAATCGGCTGTTGCGTTTCGAATATAAGTCAATGCGTCGTACCCCTCCAATTTATTTCCTTCTTCATCCACAATATGCCGTTGCATAGTTACAGTTTTCTTCCCCAGCGATTGCAGGTGGTTCCAGAAAAGCCTAGGTGCGTCCTTCTTTTCGCGAATGTCCGATATCCAACGTTCACTTTGGCCTTTAATCTTGGCTTCAACTAAACTCTGTACCAGGGCTTTTTTCTCGAGATATGTTTCCCATTTTTGCTTGACCTCGTCTTGTGGCCTCTGCTCCTTTTTTGCCTGCCTATGTATTCGAGATGCTTGCCGTCGATTCTCAATTGCGTCCCGAATTTCCCTGTTCCACCATCGTTTTGGCTTTCGCTTTCCCCTCCAGCAACTCTTTTGTTTCTCTTTCGTAACTTCAGTCCTTATTAGATTAATAAGCTCATTATAATCCCACACTATATGTCTGTATATGTCTGTGTGGCTCCCTCTCGCGGACACGGGCATGAAACAAGATGTACGGCGTCGCGCCGAATCTGTCGTCTACTACCGCAGCGTTTCTCTGTATAGCACACCATGATGGGGAAGCGACACACATAGTGAGCGCTGTGCTTATTTGCAATTTGAAGCACTGTACTCACTTCTGGCAGGCCTCGCCGGTTTTGTGAACACCAAGAGCGAAAAAAGAGCCGCCCGTGAGAAAGCCTTTGGTGTCTACAAACTGGACAAAATGCCGCCCGAAAGCTAACGGCAAAGCAAACACCACTCGCTTCCCAATGTACATATAGTTGAGGGGTGGAATCCGGTTTGCTCGAGACGGCGTGCGTAAAGTGGAGGTCGTCGCGTGAAGGCATATGTACCTGCATCCGACAGGACCAGCGGGCCTGCCTCCCACAACACCAGAGGCAATACGGTGTTGTGGCCCTCTCAATGTCGCGGCTAAGCATCGCGCTTGCATGTGCTGTAAAGGCACAGAGCTCTGTTGACTCTTTATATTTGTGCTGTTTTTCATTACTTGCCTCCCCATTTTCCGTCTCTCCTCGCAAAAATAAAGGAGTCTTCCTGGTGCACTAAGTTCACGGATGTCTAGCTGTTTTCACTGTGCGGAAGTTGGCCCACGCGGAGTGCGGGAACGCGGCATCAAGGCACGGGATCGACATCTGTATGCAACATAGGCAGCGGGCCTGCGGTACCACAGGCCCAGTAACAAGTAAAGCCCCCCCCCCCCCCCCCCCCAAAAAAAAAAAAAAAGAAAAGAAAAAAGTTTGCTCGGCTGTGGCCAAGGTCACGCTGTCTGCTAGAGACGCGGGGCACCTTTTGCTGACTGTATTTGCGTTATTTGTTATTTTGTTGTTTGTCGCTTGTCCCCTCTCTGTTTCTTCGAAAATGAACCAGTCGTCTTGGTACGCTGAAAGTGAACGGACGTGTCGTGTCTTTTACAAGACAAAGGGAAAGTTTCTCTCCGATTAAACATACAGAGAGATAGCTAGAGCTCAATCCGTGTAAGGGTGTTGACAGTAGCGTTTGTTCAAGCCACGGAGCATCTGCATACCTGGCCGCCATCACGAACGGATGTACAACGAGACCAGGATCAACGAAAACGCCAAGCGAGGAGCAGCTGGAGGAATTCATCGCAGTAAGTGAATCGCGGTGTTCTCTTACAACAACGGACGACGACTAATTCGGGGATGACGTGTATGTGCGCGGTCTAACGTTTATAGAGTTGAACTGAAGTAATCGTCCTCCATCGCTGACAGGTGCTACTATAATCATGATGTCGAAGGAATACAATAGGCGACGTACTGGCACCCTCTGCCTAGCCAGGTGAGTGATCACGCGTATTGCCCGACCTCCGCTTTTCCGTATCCCTGTCGTCGCTACACTGTTTAACTACCGGAGCGCGGAACGATGGTCTTACGATGGTCTGATGTATCCTGCGCGCGTTCCGTTGTGCTGTGGCCGTGTCAGACACGCATCGTTATCCTGCCTGCATTGTACGATGATGTGAAAGAACTTCACGCTACCAAAAGTGTGTATGGGGATGGCGTACCAGCACAGCTGGCGCCGAGTGTCATTACTTTCAGTAATGGGTTCACCGTTTCGCATTGCGCGCCGCTTGCGTCAGACGCGCCGTACAGGTCGTTTGAGGCGCTTGTGGCGCATGCGTACTCCGACCATGCAAAAGGCAGATTCTCGGGAGACCATGATATGGTAACAGTACTTTTTTGTTTCCCTTCTTTTTGCCTTGTAGCGTCTCCTACGTGTGTTGCTTCAGGCCGCTGTCGTTATGCTGATAATACCGCGTACATGCTGTTAGGCCATTTAAGATAAACTTCTGTTGCCTCAAACGCACTGTAGTTGACGCTCAAACACTCACGGAAAAGAAAATGGGCATACCTTGAAGCACTGGACAGAGACTTGCTGGCTGACCACGGACATGTGCTCGCCATCACATCCCGATATCTTTCAGATGCCAACGCTCAGGGTGATGCAATGTGTGCTGCATTGGGGACATTACTACCGAACCCCTTTAACAGCGGAGCTGTTCAAGGCCGAGGTAAAACCGTACGAAACAGTCTTCGCCGCTGACTGCGTAGCTGTCACGCAGAAGCGACAAGCGGACGCGCACTTGTCCTTGACCCCCCTACCAGGCTGCTACATGAAGCGACTATGCGAAGGATACAGTAAGAGATAAAGAAAATGAAAAAAAAAAAATCATAAAGATTAAAGAAGCCTCGGGTTGCGCAGAGGAAATACGGATCCGCGATTGCCCTCGGCCCACTGCTACATGAGTGACACCCATGCGCCAGCTCCATTGTTTAGTTAGATCTCACAGGCGCGGAACTGTTTTACGTTTTCGACAAAACATGTCTACGAGATTCCGCCATGCTAAACATTGAAAGCTGTTGCTGGAAATCATAAAAAGGGTCATGGAATAATTGATGCATCACGGCTCTCTCTCCCAAGCGCCGGGAAGGCAGGTGCAACGGCAAGCTCCTCTAAAGATGGGCGAAATGTTTGCTCTCTCGCTAGCTTAACTTCGTAGCCGCCACACCCCCCCCCCCCCTCCCATTACTATTACTATCGAAATTCTGTGCAAACCTAAGCAAATGTCTCTGGTTGGAGATCACAATAACTGCTAGAACACGGGACAGAATTCCATGGCTTTGGGAAAGGTAGCTTGCATATGTTCATAAGTTTAATAATCAAGCTGTTGATAGTATACACATCTGTCCCTTTGCTTGCACTGACAAAACCAGTGCTAATGACGGACCATTAGTACAAACTTGTCTAATATGCCAATAGTTGAATATTACATTCACATTAGAACCAAACCCACAGTGCATAGCAATGCAAGGGATGCAGTCTTTTTGTATTAACAAGCTGGGGTATCTTTTTGTTGTTCTTTTTTCATGTTTCCAAAACCAACATATATGTCCAAGCTTCAGTAAACGAACGCTCAGTGTAATGACGAGATGTTTTTATTTGCCAGCAGCATGAGCCAATGCTTAGGCAGGAGCAGACAGGGCAGCAGCCTTGTCCCCAGCCGCCTTCTCAGCATAGTCAAGGCCAGAGGCGTCCTTCTTGGGCTCCTTCTTGGGCTCCATGATGGAGACATGGTCAGGCAGTGGCCTCTTGGGACCGAGCTTGCCATTTGGATCACACGGCAGCATGATCTTCACCTTGATTCCCAAGACCCCTGCACAAACACACAACAGTACAGCAAATTAGCAAAACCAGCAATCTAACTGCATATTTATTAGGGGAATGGCCCTCTACGTCTCACAATCCAAAAATCGTGCTGTCATGCAGGCATTTACAAGATTCTTACAAAAGATACATCAGAGATTTGCTAAATGGTGTCTGGTGCGGTAGGCAAGATCGTGTGTATCAAGGTGGATTCGGAGTAAAGGCAGACAACTTGAAGGGACCCTCACTTTCCAAGCACCCGTTTTTGTTAGCGCGATATGTAGACTGAAGGATGGACAAATTCTGCAAGAACGACAGTGATAGGAGCATGCAGTCCAAAGTTATTAGGCCGACAACTTTCAAAATGCAACCCAAAAAATGCCAACCAGAGTTTTGCAGGACCAGGTGACACATCACTCGCTGCGTGAAAGATAGTGCACCAATGGAATGGCCCGTTCTTTCCACTGTACTGGCGACGCCGTTGCCATAGCAAGAAACGTGGGGGCTGCACTTGCTGTGCTGTACATAATCAGTTTTTCTGATGTCCCCATGTCAGTGCTGCAACCACTTCCTGATTTTACTTTCATCCAATCGCAGTCTTGCATGATATGTCAACACTTCGGCAGCAAATACGCTCTAACCTTGTTGAACATAACGGGATATTACGAAATAATGCATATAACAAGGTAAATAAAACTCCCCTTGAAATCCCCATAGACGTATGTACACATATTTGAAACCTCATTTTAACGAAGTAAAATGAACCTTCTCAAAATGAACTAAAATAGTCTCCGAAACTTAAGATCTGCACGTTCACGCCAACAAAATCGTTTCCCGCGGTGTTCGGCGAGGAGATTCAAAAATCCCCTGGCCTGATGAAACTGTTACGCGTAGCTGTGTGCAAGCAGCAGTGCACGCCAATGTGCACTGCGGGCTTCCTGCGTCCTATTGCAGTCCTCACTTGCCATCCCCACTTTTTCTTGCTGCAGTTAAATGTTATAACATGGCATCCGAGATTGCATTGTGCCAATCTCGGAGGTCAATCTGACTGCACAGTCCGACGGCCAGCAGTAGAGATTTGAGGGACAAAGTGATGGTGCGCTTTGCTTGTGCGCGGTGGTGAGAAATAATTAGTGCTGTATTGCTTTATGGCCAGGCAAGGATCTTCAATGTGGTGTCGAACTACCATGTGGCAGCGGTTTCCAGACGCGTATGAGAAGCTGGTGAACTTTCAAAGTTAGGTCACAAAATTTAGGAAGGAGCACATCTACCCGCTATATCTCAGGTGGGTAATGCTGTCTAAACTGATATACAGTGGAACCCCGTTCATACGTTTTTCTGCGGACCGGGGGAAAGAATGTAACAGCCAGGAAAACGCAAGAGTGAGGAAAGCTCCGAAAAAGAATGAGAACAGGGCCGCTTTGACTACAAACAATTTATTTCAGCAAGGTGAGCCATCTAGGTCGCCGACCAATAATTCGGACAGCCGCACGTTACCGCCAGTGCCCCCACAGACAATGTATTAAAACGACCGATATTTCGGACGGTTTGTAGCTCTAAATTCGATAATTCGGACTCCGTTCGCGGCTGTCGAGCGCAGTGAATGGGCCGCCATTATAGCCTGCAGCGCCCCTATGAGAGAAAGTATGGCCTCAGAGATTGCAATCAAAGCTGTGACCATTGAGACTTAGTTCAAGCAAGACGCGCCAATTTTGGAAACAAGTCGCCCTGTCACTACGATCACCGCATCCTGCTACGCCATCCCGCGCGTGCTTTCTGATTGCGAGTAAGGCTGGTCGCATCGGGTCCGCGATCGCTCGATAGCACTTTCACGTTCCGTCTTCAGTGCTTGTTTACTGTATTTACGCGCATAATTTGCACACCGCTGATATTTAGCCAGCTTTACAAAAAAAAAAATTCTTCGCAGTATTTTGCGCTCGCTGTCCAGCCCGAACCAGCCCGCCGGCGCGCGCACGGACAGACTTTGGACAGCCGCGCTCCTCGCTGCGCAGGCGAGCGCAGTCATGCGTAAAAAGGGCTGCGAGTGCGATGTCCCTTTTTCCGATTCTTTTCTCTGGAAGCCCCCGGAGCCCAAAGTACGGTCGCTAGAGTAAAAGTGCGCGAGTGGGGGCGATGAAAATGGCTGAAGCAGAGATCAAACGCACCCGGCCCATCTCCGTCGCTTGGAGGCGATAACATCACCCCTATCAGGACGCCTGCCGTCGAAGTGGGGAGGAAATGCCCCACCAGTCTTTAACGAGCATGAAAAGACGCTAAGGCGGGGGGGGGGGGGGGAGGGGTGTGTGTCTCGGCTGCAGAGCGATCGCACGGCTGCAGAGATAGCACTGGCGAGCCTCGCGCTATCGCGGCAGTCATTAGCGGGCGGCGATTCCTGCAAGCATGACCAAGACTGTCAAAAGTCAAATAAAACTGGCGGTGCCCGGGCGGGTACGGCGTGCCAGGTTGCGACGCATCATGCGGGAACAGGCCCACAGTTGCGACGTAGCAGTGGGGTTCGCAATACATGGGACCCTATGGGAGCTATGCCAGGACCGATGAAAAAAAACTTAACAGCCGGGAAAACGCAGCAGTGAGGAACGTAACAGCGGGGTTCCACTGTACTTCAAAATGCCAATTGACACAACTATGGAGAAAAAGGGCACAAAATCTGTTACCGTGTTGACTGGGGGAAACACCAAGCTGCACTGCACTGTGATGTAGTGTGCGTTGTGCGTGGCCGACGGCACCAAACTGCACCTATATGTCATTTTCAAGCGCAAGACACTGCTAAGTACACCACTGCCGCTGGGGATTGTTGCATGTGTGGAAGATCATTCCTGGATGAACACTGACCTGGTGACCGAGTGAACACGAGCAATTTGGGAAAAAATGCCAAGTGCCTTATTGGAATGCCGATCAATGCTGGTACTGCACTGACATGGCAAAATCACACCTCGCTCGTAACGGCGTTGACCTGGTCATAATACCAGGAGGAATGACTTCTATGCTACAACCACTTGACGTTTGCCTCAACAAGCCGTTCAAGGCCCATGTGAAGTGGCTATATGCCCAGTGGATGGCCGATGGTCTTTGCGCCCACACCAATGGGACGTGTTCGAAAGCCAGACATTGCACTGCTGTGCAAGTGGATCATAAGAGGCACGGGGGGGGGGGGGGGGGGGGGGGAGCAATCCTGGCCGACACGGTGTGTAATAGTTTTAAAATGTGTGCCATAAGCAATAGCTTAGACGGCAAAGATGAGTGAATCTTTCAGAGTGGCGACGAAGCCTCGGACTGCAGCAGCGAGCAGCGACAATTGACAATTTGACTGAACTCGCATGATTGCAATTGTCTTGAAATATATTTGTTTTGAAAAGAAATGATTGCCGTTTGGTGTGTTGTAACTTCTTAATCCTCTTATTTATTTGCAAGTAAGCACATGAGTTGCAGGCGAGGATTCTTTTTTTTGTGGAGTTAAAGGTTAGGGGTATGGGTTATATACAAAGGCAGGTTATATGACAGAAAATATGCTATATGCACCAGATCCACACTGAAACGCCATCTAGCTACACCAGCTCCCACACATCGCCCTGTAGCTTGTCCCAAAATCTTCGAAAAACACCTAACAACAAAGCCCGGACTGAAAGGCAGTGAACGAGTGCAGTACTTGTGCATTACCGTATTTACTCGAATCTAACGCAACCTTTTTTCCGATAAAACGGGTTCAAAAATCGCATGCGCATTAGAATCGAGTGCGAATGAACGACACCAGTTACCATATCTCCGTCGGCATCAAAATGGCCGCCTCCTACGAGGTTCGGGCGCTGTCAAACGGCCACCGGCTAAAAAACGAACTAGCGGTGCGGTGGTCTTTGGCGCACATAGTTTCTGTAGTTTTTATGTCGCCGCCTGTCCCACGCTGAACGACGCACATGATGCGTAGGCCGATTATACTCGCCGCGCCGGCCTGGCTGTCTTGCGGCCAAATAAAGTCGCTACGTCGCCGGTGCAATCTCCGTCGCACAGCTTTCGGTAGCATTCGCGGGTAACCGTAACGGGAGATGTTTCCCATCACCGCAAGTAAAACAGCTCATCGCATTTCTCCCTCATATCTGTGCTGAGCCTGAGCCACCTGAGCCTCTCAGTCGTGCGCGCTGCATGACGTCCAAAATTGCATCGCGGAAATCTCGGAGACCACGCCCCGCTTATCTGCGCCAGCCTGCGCAGCACACATGGCAGCACGTGTGAGGGAACTGCGATAGCACGGAGGAATGCAGCACTGCGGCTGCGCCCATCAACGTTTGGCAGTTTTACCGGGACGCAGGAGTTATGAATCGGAGCGCCGAACGTGTTCGAGACACCGCAGATCGAGTGAAGCGGGAAAGCCATAGCGTGGCCGTTCGAGGGACTGCGGGGGTTCAAAGTTGGCGGTGCGTTTATTATGTGAGTGCGTTCATTACGAGAGTACGGCATTTGTTTTTATAAACGTGAGAAGGTTGATTACTAAGGACCTTTTTTTCCGTGTCACGAAAAATGGGAGCGCGTTACAATCGATGTTTCACTTTTTTTTGGTCGCGGGAAACGGGTGCGTGTTAAAATCGAGGGCACGTTAGAATCGAGTAAATACAGTATCTTCCATTTTGCGCACTGCCACGTACGCATGTCACAAGATGGCGATATGGGCAGCGAGGTTTCTTCTGCATTCAAAAGATGGTGCTCTGACAACAAAGGTGCGATTTTAACCTGCGACCCAGCGTTTGCACTCGCACCGCTGGCGGCTGTTTAGCATGGTTGTCAAACTGTTCTAGTCTTGTCTTTGGCTGGCATGATTCTGAGAAGTATAATGGCATGATTTTGAATTACAGTAAAACCTCGTTATAACGAAGTTGAAGGGGGAGCGGTAATTACTTTGTTATAACCATTAGTTCGTTATAACCAATATCAATTTCATCTATAGGAATTTCAAGGGGAATCGCGATTACTTCGTTATATCCGAAAGTTCGTTATATCCGGGTTCGTTATAACGAGGTTCTACTGTATTGCAATGGTCAATGGCATTGGAAATCGCACCTAAATGAACAGATAGGACATATGAAAAATATTTTCCCAAGGACAGAAAAAAAAAGGGGGGGGGGGGGGGGGAAATTATGCGAGTGGGTTCAATGTATGGTAAATCGGATGAATGAGGATTAGGGCAATTTGCGTGCATATCACGGTGAGCAAGGGGTAATTAACTCTTTCGTTACCGCAGGAAAATGGCCATTTTTCATAGGTCTCAGGAAAAAATTTATTGCTAGCTCAAATAATCCTCCAGGTTACATTGCAGCACACCAAATTGTGCATAATAGAAAGCTCTTTATAAATAACATAAGTTTCAAACAAAAGGATATATTACACAACTTATAAAAAATATTAACTGTACCAGTTTTGTAGGAATCTGAGAAAAACAATACAAAGAAAACGTAATATCTACAAAAATATTAAGAACAGGGAAAATTCAAAATATACATTTTGAAGGTAAATGTCCCAGGAATATTATAAAAGACAAATAAACAATTTGCACACAGCCGTTTTTCACACAGATCAAAAATACTACACACCGGAAACTGCTTCACCGCTCGTGCCATGCAGTGAAGCAGTTCCTGGTTTTCGTGAAGCACAGGTGCACACCACAGTTTTCACAAAGAACGTTCGTTTTTTTTTCAACTTTGAGTTCCTCGTAGCACTTGCGGCAGTTTTTTCTTTTCGGCATCTTTTTGGGGTGGTGCTGCGCTTTTTTTGGCTGAGGCTCTACTCGTGGAACGTCATCCGCATCCATCTCGAGAAGCTGTTGGGCGAACTCCAACCGGAAGGAGAGTTGGTCAAAATTGGAGCTTCTCTGAAATTCTGGGGCGGAGAGGTGTCGCTGGCGATGTTCTTGAAAAATTATGAAACTATTCACAACTGCGATGTCAATGCAGTGAAAGAAGAGAGTTTTCCACCACCTGACGCATTTCATGAGCACATTGTAAGATGCGATCAGCTGATCTGATCGATCTACACCCTGCATCCCATAATTGTATTCTTCAATCAGGAGCGGCTTCTCAATTGGGACCATGCTCCACACGCCACCTCTTTTCTCTTTTCTTGTGGCTGTGACACTTTTGTTGGCAGTGTGTGCAGTGGACATCATGTGGACCGCTCTCTTGTCCTTCCACTGCATGTACAGGATGCTGTCCCGGCGTAGCCACCGAACTTCGCCTCTCTTTGATTTTTTTTCCCATGTGGAGTCCTTCAATTCAGATGGAAAACACCGGCGGTCCTTCCGTGTAGTGCCACAAGCGAGGGTTTTCTTTTCCAAGAGGTGAACAAAAAGTGCCGCCGATGTGTAGAAGTTATCCATATATATAATATATCCCTGATCAAAGTACTTGCCGCAAAGCTTTGTCACCACATCAAATGCTAGTCCACTGGCGCTAGTCGTTTCTCTTTTGCCTGCATACACATAAAATTGGACCGAATAGCCAGTGTGAGACTCAGCAAGCACCCACAATTTGTACCCCCACTTTACAATTTTGTCACGCATGTATTGCCGAATACCCCATCTTCCTTTTGATTTTACCATTCTTTCATCCACAGAGAGGTTTCGCGCAGGTTGGTAAAGCTCCGCGGATGTGCTGTTCATGTGTTGCAAAAGCCACGCAATCCGGTGAAGCTTGCCGTGGGAAGCCACAGTAGTTGCCTCCGGATCACTTACACTTAGAAAGCGCAGAAGCGCTGAAAACCGTCTCCTTGGCATAATATTCCGTGGAATAAGTCCCGAAAAAAGAGCACTGGTGTTCCAATACAGGTGAATGCGCGGGACGTGCACAATTCCCATGTAAATTAGTAGTCCAATAAATTTCACAAGTTCATCCGGAGTCACCTGTTTCCATGAGCCATCCTTTTCTGCATACGTTGGAAGCTCCAAGATATGCATCCAAGCATATTTGTTCGTATTTTCGCAGATGGTTGTGATAACCTCCGCTGTGAAGAACAGGAAAAAAAAAATCGCGCGCCGTCGCGTAACGCTTTGCGCTACTCCGGTGTGCCAGGCCGAGATGCGCGCTGGGCAGCCTCCTTGGTGAAAATTGAAGCTTTTTGGCTGCCGGCGGCAGCACATCCTGTCCAAGCGCCGTGTGTATCCTGCAGATAACCAGGATATCTCAAAGGTCGTAAACTCAGATCGGCAGATAAGCGCTCCTGACGGACGAGACCGCTCAAGGCCGAAAACGAAACTTACCGAACAGCTGAGGATGGCCCGGGCTGGCTCGTAGCATCGTCGCTGTCAGAGCTTGAAGATGAGCTGGTGTTGTCTTCAGACTCATAGCTCGACTCATCGCTAAAGTCATGTTCGGGTTGAGCATACTTTCCAGTGGAACGTTTTTCCCGCGACGCAACCCCGCGGGACGACGACGCCATCGGAGCGGCGGAGAGATTGCCGCGCGCCTACGCTAACGCCGGACACGCCCCTCTCGCGCAGATAAAGAGAAGCGAAACCGAAACTGCTGCAAACTGGCTGAAAAGGCCAGATCAACAAGTTGGAGACACGACGGACCTTCAGAAACGCGCTGTATTTGAATAATATTGCCCAAACTCGGAACCAAAGCTCGCTCGTGCATAGCCGGTGTCATTTTCACGTAATTAACACGGTGAAACCTTATTGCCTTGCAAAATTGACGACACAGTTTGATAATTGACTTCTTAGGAATCGTTTGATAACAATATGTTGATAATAATGGAGCGCAAACTCGAGCAGCGCATTTTTTTCTCAAATGCAGGAGCCACGCCCCCTTTTCGAGTAACACATGCACATTCGTTCGCAAAAAACTCCGTGAAAAATCGCGACGTCGTCATAGCGGGAAAATTTGAACGGATTGTAGAGGAGCAGTCCCGGAACTAAACGCTAGATGCCTCTACGTGCACGGGAAACATTTTTAACGCGTCATAATCGGCAGCTTTAATCGTCGATCACCGGTGATCGATTTGAATAGGCGTGGTAACGAAAGAGTTAAAGGTAGGCAAGTTAGAATTATGTCACCGACATAAAATCTGCCATGGGCACAACAGAAGTTCTTACAGTGAACAGAAAGTAACAGTGGAATAGAGCACACACAATGTGAACACCAGCCAACACCCACTCATTACGTAGCTGGTTGCTGGTTGTTCACACCACAGCCATGCTGATGTTGTTGCGAAGTATCGCATCGTGCATTAGCTTAAATCAATTTTAAATTTGTTGTAGGCTACTTTTACCCTTGAAATGTGGTCCATTTTTTTTTTTGTGTGTCCACACAAAACTGTGTAGTGAGTTATTTTGCCTTCAACGCTTTCCGTCAGTAGTCCTTTAATGCTAAAATGAAAAAGTATGCTGAAGTGTGTCTGGCTCTGTGCCAAGCCACCACGAAGTGCACTTCGTCTGGGCACTATATGCACGAGAGCCGCCACAAGTGTGCTGTCCCTCCTGTCGTGGCTCTGGATCCCAGAAGTTGGGGAGACAGAGTCGTAAAGGGAGGTTCACTATGATGCATGGTAAACAAGTTGTGCTTACCAATAGCTTCATGCAAGCCAATATTTTGTGGTGACAAATATTTTATGGTGACACAGCGTAAAAATAATGACCACTTATCTAAAGAGCCATCCAGTAATCTTATCAGCTACGTAGTCATAAAATGTGACACAGATGTAAGAGGTGCTATTGTTCAGCGTAGGCAGCCAGATGATGGACACAGTCGGGTGCACGGAAACGATAGTGTTAAATATATACAGAGAATCTTGTAAGACCGTACCCACTTATGCTGGAGTTTATTATACTAAAGATATACAGTCTACGCTTGTTACAATGGACCCAGCAACAATAGACTTCTGGTTACAACGGACCATATCCACAGGTTTGTTTGGTCACCATGCATTTTAAATGGCATCCAATCCACTCACAACGGACCCTGCTATTCGCCTGGTGTGCGACCGATGGCGGCGCTGCGAACGGCGCCTGTATCACGTCAGAGCGGGGATTCGCGCGCTTTCGTCTGCTACGTAGGCCCAGCGCCGTGTTGAAGCCACCGTTGCGGTAAATCTCAACAAAAAAGCAGTTCAGTTGGTTATCTCGCGTATGGTGGCTACTGACGCTGTTCGAACAACCGTGGGTCTGCCTTTAACGTTCATTTAGAACTACGGCTCTGTTTTTTAGAACTGCGGCCGCTTGTCTCCGCGGCGAGTGCTGCGCAATGGTGAAGTACTGCTCTGTGCCTCAGTGTACTTCGTCCGCTCGTGAAAGAGGCGTTAGCTTTCACAACTATCCTAAGGACCCAAAGCTGAAGAAGTGGATGGTCAAGCTCACAATGGGAAAGCGCCCCACGCCTTCATCGACCGTGTGCAGCAAACACTTCGCGGACAGTGACTTCTGCTACCCACCGTACGCGCCACTCTTCGGTAAGTTTGTGACCGTGTTTAAGCGCCTCGCCAATACTTAAGCCGTTTATTGCACGCAGGCTATAAGCATAGGCGACTTACACCAGGTGCGGTGCCGTCCCACAACCTGCCGCGAAGGCCCCTAGACAAGGAGCCGACGACGCGGCCTCCGAATCGCCTCGCGGGTAAGCGCGCCTCGTGAGCTCAGCTGAGCGGCGCAGGATGTATGAGACTACGGCTGCGTCTGGATGGTGTACATACGTATTTTACCTACGAAGCCACGAAGTCACCTACGAAGTCTCTTTTCATTTATAGAAATAATAGAAATGGTGCCGCAATTAAATATTTCATGGTGCCAACATTAAACATTCAAACTAGTCTCAATAGTGAACTTGCCTCTTAATTTAGAAACATTAACACAATGCAAAAGGCGATATGAGCTCGACACCAACTGCAGACCAGCAGCGAACATAAATTCTATGTTATGTAACACGTTGACATTGCCTCACTCTGCTTTGCACGAGCAGCGAGCATTGGCCACACTGCTGTCGATCACGACAGAGACGTTGTGCGGTGGGTTGGTGAGTCCACTTGTTTGGAGGACGAGAGCAGCGACGGTGATGCGACCTCCGTTGACGGCCTCGACCGCGCATTCAACAACGTGGCCTGCGTCGTACACCGCCTCGCCCTCGATGAGACACCGCGACGTTTCGCAAGCTTTATCTACATACTTGTAGATGCTCGAGAACGGCACGCTTACTTTAATATCGAAAGAAACACCCAAACTAATTAGTATCGTACGGCGGAAACAAGATAACGAGCGCGAAGACTCATACATAGTTTCACTTTCTTACGAGCAATGCGGTCGGTGGCATCGGCGCACTCGTCGGCCATCCGGGGGATTTCTTGGCCCTGTCGATTGGGCCGCAACTAAAACAAGTTCAAGATTACACTCGAAAACAATCGTTGCAGGCCTTAGTTGACCGTCGCGAGGCTGTTCGTTCGACAAAGTTCTCACGTGAAGCAGACGATACGCGTACAGGAGCAGCGGCTGCTGCAGCGCGGTTGAAATCGGAGTCCCCGCTCTGACGTCACACGCGAGAGGGCGCCACTCCAAGATCTCGAGGCCAATAGCGGACTATCAGCTAGAACAGGCTAAATTTAGGGTGAAAATTGTTTGGACTGAGCGTATATAGCAGAGTTACATGGGGCCGGCAACCAATATGTTTTTTTTTTCCACTTAGCTGGAAACAACCAGCATGTCTGGCAACAGTGTCGGCGTCGAACGGGTCACTGGTGCGGTCGAGCCAATCCAGTGCCGCAGCCAACGCGGCTCGCTGCATCCATTTTCTTCTTTGTGCGACCAGTAACGGGGCACGGCTGCGTGCTTGTGTGCAATAGCTGGACGCAATAGGAAGCAATTTCACCGTGAGAAAAACTAAGTATAATTAATGCTGTCGACAATGGCGAAAAACAGGCAGACATTGCCAGAAGAATGGGCCTGTCTAAGCAGACTTAACTCTATCCTGAAAAACAAGGACGTTACTGAAAAACGCGAGTCCGGTGAGATCCAGGAAAAGCGCTTTCGAATGTGCAAAGCGGCGCACCCAGACGTCGAGTCTGCTCTTCTGACGTGGCTACGGGATGCGCGTTCTCATGGAATTCCAGTCAACGGACTTTTGCTCAGGAGCCAAGCTGAGCAACTGACTGTGACTGGGACATGACAACATCACCTTCAGTGAGGGCTGGCTGAGCCAGTTTACGCACGGCATGGTGTTGTGTTCAGTGCAGGGTGATTCCACGTAAGATCGAACAACGCATGGCTGCTCACCCTCTTAAATTTATTTCAAAATTTTATATATTGCTGCCCGATGAGTGGAAAGAAGAGATCCGCAGTTGGTTTTGCTAGAAAAAAATTTTTCGAAGCGCCGGGAGTGAATAATGACGAAGAGGTGGAGTGCCGCGCTTACCTGCTCTTCTGTTTTGGCCAACTTTGGTTATTAATTACACAAGCTATACTAAGGTTAGGAGGCGGAAATTTATTTCAGTAATTATATGCATGATTTTGCTTGTGTTAGATTATTTTTGCCTTTTATGGGGAGCGTAGATATTTTTATAAAAATCCTCAAAATCGGCTCAGGAAGCATTTTTCTGTCTACTTTGCGGGCTTATATCTCAAAAAAGGCTTGTGGCAGAGCGGCGAAAATTCCGCATTATGTTCTAAGCATACTCGTTTGTCAACCTGCAAAGTATTATATTTATGTGATTTTTCAATAAAGAGATACGGGCGGGCTAACTTCAAAAAAGCACCGAACAATGAAAATTTCTGACGGCAATTAAAAAAAAAACCCCATTTTTAATATTTTTAAAACTTTGTACAATTATTCTCCTTCACATTGGCTTTCACAATCACCAAAAACATGTTGCATAATTTTGTTTCACTAGGAGTTACAGGCCGTCGAATTAGACCCTTACGGAAGGCTCAGCGAACCATGCACGTCTGATTATTCTGACATTTGTTATCGCGTACGGCTTTTCAATTTTGGCATGATAATGTGCCTGGTAATTTATGTGTGAACGCTGCATATTAGCTGTGAGGGACGCAATAATGAATGATTGGGGGTCAGTTTTGTACGCGTGGGGTTCTTTGATGCGCTGCGGTATCGGAGCGCAGACAGATATTTTCCGCCTTTACCTCAGCAAAAAGGCAGTAAGAACTCGATGCGTAGCTTAGATTCCTCCCCCCTCCCCCCCTCCCCCCCCTCCCCCCCAAAAAAAAGAAAGAAAAGAAGAAAGGATAAAAATGCAATAAGCAAAGAGCGCTTTCCAAATAATCTTTAGCAAAATGGAAAATTTTTGAAGGTCCAGAAGAACCACTTCGTTAAACCATGTTTCTGGGCTGAAATTGTTTATTCCATTGATTAGACTGTTCAGACTTATTCATGTACACATAACTCC
This sequence comes from Hyalomma asiaticum, assembly GCA_013339685.2. NCBI lineage: Eukaryota > Metazoa > Arthropoda > Arachnida > Ixodida > Ixodidae > Hyalomma > Hyalomma asiaticum. The sequence goes on from JABSTT010001824.1 coordinate 57,574, forward strand.
TTCCAAGCAGACCCGGCTATTCATGCCACGTACAAGCCAGGAGATGCTTTCGTTGACGTGGATAGGCACCAGGCATGCCAAGACAATGGAGCGCGGGTACTCTCATCCACTCTTCCTTCGTTAACTCGCGGAAGGCAACAACTTTTTTTTCAAGGTGTATTAGATGCACACCTTTCAGTTTCTCTGATAAAACGGTTGCAAAGTCTCTGGCTGTCCGAATTGCAAGCAAGGTTGTTGAGCATTGCCTGATGCTTGACGAGAGCTCCGACTCCATCGCATGCGTTTTTCCCGTGTCCAGTAGCTGAGAATACCCATTGGGTACTGGGAAAACAGCTCTTTCGCAACTCGAAAAGCTGATATCTATTTTTGAAATGACTGGCGGCTCCATCACTCACATGTCACATTGGAGTAAACCGGCAGGTTGTCTTCCACCCATTCTTTCGCTAGAGCCAAGCAGGCGTGAGCGTAGTCGTGGCTCAAGTCGTCACTAACAACAGCGAAACTCCTCGTAGATTTTCTCGTTGTGACCACGCATGTAAAGACGGATACTTGCTGCTTGTGCCAGTGGTGTGTCTGAACTTCATCAGGAAGCACGACAGTCCAGTTGTCGGCAAAATCAAAGTCGAATACAATGCTCCCACGCTGCGTGCATTGCTTTTCCTCGTATATGGCGCTACTTTGTGTCAGTGGTTGTGCGTGATCCACCTTTCCACCAATACTAGAAGATGATTAAAACAAGTGTCAGCCCCCAAAACTTGTTTCACAAGGTCGCCTGCCTCCCGCATTGCTAGTAATATTTCTTTGTCTTCTGGGATATTAAGTTCCTCTAGTGTCAGGGACCTGCCTTTTGGACACTGATTGCATTCGCCTAAAAGGCACTCTGATGGTGACGGAATGCAAACGAACGCTGAGCGAAGCTCATCAGCATCGATTCTGTGGCCAGTAATGTTCTCAACAGCGGCAAGGCAAAGCTTATAGTTGGCGCAAATCGCAAGGTGTAGAATCTAATCTGAGATAGCTGCGCGCATCCGTTCACCAATTGTTTTGCTTTTGTTTCCTTTGGCGTTCCATACCTTGCTTTGCCACTGGAGTGCCAAGTTCGTGCGTTCTACCGATCGCAAGTGGCGGTGCAGTTTCTCTGGCGGCAGCGGCTGTCAACCGCGTGCGCGAAGCAAGCGCTCATAGCTACCTGATTGTGTTTTGATCTTGCTTCCATCTCCGCCTTGTTAACAGCGCCTAAGGGCGGTGCGAACAAAAGGCAGAATGGATAGCGAATCTCCAGTCCACACGCGTTGAAATTACCCAGGAAGTGTTTGGAACACTTTTGGTCTGAGGAGGCGACAAGGAGCTCTGACTGTGCCTCTCTTAGAGCATCTGGGGCGCGCGAGCACGTTCTTGCTAGCCCCGCGCTCATGGCTGCTCGGGTGGCCAAATCGCTTCGAAATTGACGTCATCAATGCCACCAACACCTCTTTTCGGTGCTGCTGGCCTTTTAAGGACCAGGAATTCAATTCTGTCTTCATTTGATACACTCAGCGGGCAAGAAGGCAGATCAACAACAATTGCCTATCATTGCCTAAGGGTCTAATTCGACGGCCTGTAACTCCTAGTGAAACAAAATTATGCAACATGTTTTTGGTGATTGTGAAAGCCAATGTAAAGGAGAATAATTGTACAAAGTTTAAAAAATATTAAAAATGGGGTTTTTTTTTAATTGTCAGAAATTTTCATTGTTCGGTGTTTTTTTGAAGTTAGCCCGCCCGTATCTCTTTATTGAAAACTCACATAAATATAATATTTTGCAGGTTGACAAACGAGTATGCTTAGAACATAATGCGGAATTTTCGCCGCTCTGCCACAAGCCTTTTTTGAGATATAAGCCCGCAAAGTAGACAGAAAAATGCTTCCTGAGCCGATTTTGAGGATTTTTATAAAATAATCTACGCTCCCCATAAAAAGAAAAAATAATTTACCACAAGCAAAATCATGCATATAATTATTGAAATAAATTTCAGCCTCCTAACCTTAGTATAGCTTGTGTAATTAATAACCAAACTTGGCCAAAACAGAAGAGCAGGTAAGCGCGGCACTCCATCTCTTCGTCATTATTCACTCCCGGCGCTTCGAAAAAATTTTTCTAGCAAAACTAACTGCGGATCTCTTCTTTCCACTCATCGGGCAGCAATATATGAAATTTTGAAATAAATTTAAGAGGGTGACCAGCCATGCATTGTTCGATCTTACGTGGAATCACCCTGCAATGTGTGGTGAGCACGATAGCATCAATGACAGCGTTGTCTCGGATTGGGAGACAAATCGGCTGCCTGCACTTGCAAAATATGAGGACAGAAATATCTTTAATGCGGACGAGTGGACTTGTGTATAAAGCCAGGACAAGCAAGACGTACACTTTCTCCGGCGAGAAATGTCACGGAGGGAAGTGCTCTAAAGAGCGCTTATCTGTGCATTTTTGCTGTAACGTGGACAGCTAAGAAAAGGTCAGACTTCTCATTGGAAAGTCAAAACGGTCTCGTGCCTTACATCACATGCAAAACCTCTCGGTCGATTGGAAGGCTAATAAAAAAAGCATGGATTACGAAAGACTTAACGCTTGGCTGCTCAAGTTTGATAGGAGGATGGTAAAAGAGAAAAGGAAAGTTCTCTTCCTAGATAACTGTTCGTCAGACATGCAACCCCCCACTCCTTGAGGCCACGGAACTGGCGTACTTTCCAGCTAATACGACTTCGGCACTGCAACCAATCGACCAAGGTGTGGTCCATTTCCTCGCACCATTTTTTATTTGCGGGTCGCGTAGACAGATGGCTGAGGATATTTTTGGCAGGTGTCAAGCCGCCCATATCAGTTGATTTAGTATTTTAATCGTTCAATGAAATCATCACATCGCTGCCGACTGCATCAGCGCGTAGTGGCGCTCGTCGGAACTATTTGTGGTAGAAATGACTACTGAGGGCTCGATCCTGTGATTGGATGAAAGTAGCACTATAAGTGCTCGCGGCACTACATCGGTAAGCAACGAATATTCGGCTTTGTTTTTTGCTTGCGTAGGTATTTGTTGAACGCCAAACAGACGCAGTCGTAGTAGAAAGATCCCCACAATTATAAAACGCAATAGAGGCGCTGGCTCCCGTTTCGCCTCTTGCCTTTTGCTTACACAAGTCGTATGTCCACACGAAAAGAATCTCTTTGCTTCATCTCTCTTGCGTCCGTCCGCGACTCACTAAAGCGCTGAATCACTGGGTGGAATTTGCCGTTCTGTCAAAGTGTGTTGTATCGCGCGCAGTGCTATAAGGGAATGGGAAGGAAAATCCGGCCACTCCATGTGGGGACTGACATCGTCGCACGTTCGCACCTTTACTCACATAATGTGCCAATGCGATTAACTGAGGGGAATAAGCTTTCCGCAAGGGACGGGCAACATTGCACCTCGAGAGTTAAAGAAAACAAACCAAAACACGGTCAACAGATGTATGAATGGCGCTGCACAAATGCACCAACAAGTAGTCCCCATGGTCCTCCAGCATGTCTGTCGCTTCGACTGCAAGGCAGTCGTAACGTCATGTGCAAGCTATGTATAGCGTGTTATTTCCACATTCTCGGTAGTTTTCTACACACTACTGCCCACGTGCAGCGAAACGAGCCATATTGGGATGCCGTATGGAAATTCTTAATAACCTAAATGTGCACAAAGACCATATATTTTATCATAGCTGTTCTAAATCACGAACCATTATAGCTACAATAAAAGTCGTTCCAGTTTTGAAATCATCATCACAAACTCTACTGGCGGTAGAAATTTCAGGGCTCTAGGCCAAGAAGTAAAGAAAAGCCTTTTTCGAGATCTCCCCTTAAAAGCTGCATACATTCTTGAAGGCTCTTTTTTTTTTTTTCAGCTCAACTTCCTTTCTTTTTAGTGGCCCTTTAACAAGAACTTCTGAGGCTTCCAGGAATGGAAACTCGCAGTTAAATGGGAAATACTCAGAACTGCACTACATACCTTGCCGAAGCAGCACATGACGCACTGCCGTCTCGACATAGTCGTTTGTCGGCTCCCCACTGTGGATCATGAGCCCATCCACGAACTTCATGGACTTGGCCCGCTGGCCACGCAGCTTGCCGGAGACAACCACCTCACAGCCCTTGGCGCCACTCTCCATGATGAAGCGAAGTACACCATAGCATGCCCTTCGCACAGCCAAGCCCCCAATCAGCTTGTAGCGCAGGGACTCGCACTGGGCTATGGCACAAAGGCCACGAGATGCCACCTTCTCTGCATACAGCTGCCAATAAAAAGCAAGCTATGTAAGCTAGCTGTCAGGCACCCAGATATGGCTGAATGTGCCAAAAAGTACCGTCATTTAAAACATACGGTAAGAAGTACATAACAAAACAATCCTACCCAAGGAAATTAAGTTCCCCTCACCACGAAGCTGGACACTACTTAGGATAATGGAAGAATGCGCCACAAGAACAAAGCCATTAAAGTATGTTTAATGAATGTTGAGCTGCAGATTAGGTTATGAAGAATAATGTCATGAAAGGCACTAAGTAAATTTTGACCACGCTAAGTTTATTCATGTGCATTAAAAACATGGTATGCAAGTGCATCCCAAGAAAGGCATGTAGTAGACAAGAATTTATTACTAAGGTGGCCTCATTTCTCTTTAGCAACAACAAAATGAAGCTAACAGATCAAAGGCAAGGAAAGTATACCAGGTGTTTACTGCATTTTTTTGAAGCATAAAAGAATGATGAAAAGAAGAATGAAAGTGGGAGAAAAAGAGTCATATCGAGTTCAGGTCGAACTCGATATGACTTGCGCAGCCCTATGGCAAGTGATCCACGCAAGCCAGCTGCCCACACACATCTACTTTCTCAGGCACCACGTATATTATTAGTTGGCTATTCACTAAACAAGTCACATCGCAGCATTTTTACCACTGCTATATCACTGCAAAGAAACAGCCGATCTCCAATTGTCTAAACCACAAAGAAGTCTAAATTTAGTTTGGTGGTGCAGTTGCACAGTGTCATGGAATAAAATTTTTTCTGCATCGCAAAACACTTGTAGTGAGGTAGCTCAGGGAACTGTCACCTCATGCAAAAAGCAGGTGACTTGCACATGAGAGCATCGAGACACTTCAGTTCTCATCAGCGGCGAAAGCGACTGCAGCAGGAGGACAATGTGCCACGACGTCGGTCTGCGCTTGCCTAGGTGCTTTTCACAGCACATTGCCCCATTAGAACAAGAGCAGAGTGCGGAATGCTGCTTCGACCTTGTATGCCATTAGGCAGTCAGTAAAAAGAGGAGAAACCACGTCGACTAGAGCCGGCGTCAGCGAGTTGTGTAGTTCTTATTCATTCAGTGCTTGTTTGTTTATTTTACATTCCAAGACAACTTTCTTGTTATGTTCTCTTTCATTACAGCAGAAAAATGCCCAATTTCCAGTGCTCCCACAAAAAAAATCTTTTTCTTGAATAACTTCACATATTTAGCATTGCTATACAACGAACTGCAGCTTATTAGTTTTGGTTTTTATATTCAAGAGGGCATTGGTGTTTACATAAAACAGACCCATTTCATGTTTACATAACAGTATGTTGCAACAGCACAGTAGAACCCCGTTCATACGTTTTTGAAAAATAATGTGACACTGAACGCATTATCCGGGAAAACGTATGATCTAAACACGAAAAAATCTCGCAGTTTCGCCGAAAAGCATGCACTGATATAAATATTAAAGTATTTTACAATTTCACGTAATTCGGGCAATAAAACGTCACGAAACAATAAACGTCTGCTTATATTAGTTCTGACGCGTGTTGGAACGCGCCCGAAGACGCAGCAGTGACCGTGAGCGCTGGCCGTCAGCGCTGACAGCGTCGGGAACGGAATGCACGCGTGTTGTCCCTTGCTTCAGTGTTTAAACTACTCCACATCTTCAGGCAAATTATTTAACATGTAACAAAAAGCGCGCGTTCACGTCGTTTTCTCGGCCTGCCCAAACCCCGCGCGCGGCCATCAATACACGGCGCCGACGCACGGGCCACGTAGTTCCCAACGGCGTGCACTCTGGTACATAAGTCGTCCGCACTAAGAGCACTAGCCTTGCATCAACAGGTCACATGAACGGGCAAATCACGTGCGTCGCACGGTCCAAGCCAATGTTGTTATGTGGGGTTTAACATCCCAAAACCAGCTCAGATTATGAGAGACGCCGTAGTGGAGGGCTCCGGAAATTTCGACCACCTGGGGTTCTTTAACGTGCACTGACATTGCACAGCACACGGGCCTCAATATTCCGCCTCCATCGAAATGCAGCCGCCGCAGCCAGGATTCGATCCCGCGACCCTCGGATCAGCAGTCGAGTACCATAGCCACTAACCACCGCGGCGGGGCACGGCCCAAGCCAAGGTCGCTGGGCAAGCGCATCGCGTGCATGTTGACCGTTATAGCTAGCAGCTTAGTCTGATGATGATTGTGGTTCAGTTAGGAAAGGACGCTAATTTCTGCAACCCATGTAGGGAGCATGGCAAAACGACCGCGGGGCTTGGAGGAAAGGGAGTGAAAGAGATAGGAGAGAAAGGCCGTAGTGGAGGGCTCCAAAAATTTAGACCACCTGGGGTTGTTTAACGTGCACTGACAACACACAGTACACGGACCTCTGGCATTTTCGCCTCCATCGAAAATGCGACCGCCGCGGCCTGGATCGAACCCACGTTTTTAGGGTGGCAGTCGAGTACCGTAACCACTACACCACCGCGGTGGATCAGCTTAGTCTCTAGATGCTACAAAACATTCAGCCGTCTTTTCTGTCTCTCTCTCTCTCCCCCCCCCCCCCCCCCCTTTTTTTTAACCTGCGCTTCGACGCCACCACCGCAACTTACCAGCTGACAAGCGAACGCACAATCTATCGGCGGTTCCCGGCTGTTCAAGTGGTGCGTGGGTGCAGCACGGGCCGAACGCGGCCTGCGTGAGGTTATGCTTGTCATGCGACTACTCAGTACAGGATTACATGATGCAATGCGTTGACAACTTGCTCGGTTTGATGCGATGGGAGCACTCGCGTGATCTAATCACTGGCGATATAACCTTCCGATAGACTGCGTCCGCTCGCTCTCTGTAAAAAGCACAGGAATGCGCTCCGTATTTCGTATGCATTATCGGCTTTCGGAACTTGCTTATTTTTGTTTTTAAGTAATGACCGTCGTCTGGCATATCAGTAACTTGCGATTGGAAATGGCAGGTTTGACGTTTTCAAAGCACTCTTGGGAGAATTCCTCTGACAGTGTTTGTGCACTAGCTATCTAAATGTGCCAGACATTCTTATTTGCACTTTTTGGGCGTGGTCATCGAAGGTGAGGTGAGCGGAAACGGGCAGTCAAAACTTTCAGCTTTCAAACGTTATCAAGATGGCGGCGCTCGGTGGGGGAAAAGACGAGAGACGACCTGCAGAAACACCGTTTCCGCTTGCTATTGCGCTTGCGAATCAGTCCTACTGAAAGAAATGGCGGCGTGTCTCGGTTATCGGCCATTAAAAGTGCGCTCTACGTACGCTTCCAAGCTACCGCACGCGTGCTGTTAAGGCTGCCTTGATCGCGAGTGTCAGCGGCGATACCGATGACCGCGGTGTGTTACGTCTAGCTAGGTGATAGGCTAGTATCGGAAGAGAGCACACCGGCGCTTTCTTGTGACACAGTCGGGCGAGTACTGCGGTGTAGCCACGGCGGTGGGCAGCTGCTGCTCTCGATCGCGCGAGCTTCCAGACTTCTCGGTTGCACGTGGACTCTAGACGCCAGAAAACGTATCATCCGATCGTAGTTGGACGATAAATCGAACGTTGGTGCCGAATGATTGTATTTTCCGGAAACGTATTAACCGGAAGAGAAGAAGCGTAACTATGGGAAAAGTTCGTGTTTTCGCGATCGCGAGCGTTGGAACAGGGAAATCGTATCAACCGGGAAAGTTTCAGCGAGGTTCTATTGTAGTTGCATTCTACACCCTTCTTTTATGCACTGCATCATTTCTTCTCGTTTAGTGTGCAACAATTCTTGAAAAATTGATGCACAATGCAGTAAACAGTTAAGGAAAGAGGAGGGGACGCTCGCTCGGTCATTGGCACCAATTTCAAATCTCTCGAAAAAGGGAGGGGGGCGCTTGCTTGAGATTTTATTGTAGTTCGGTCCTCCAAAAGTTCTAATAAAAAATGTTGCATGACATTCTCCACAGGGCCATTCCATGATTAGCCACTTTTGACCGGTAAGCTTTGTGTTGCACTGAAAAAACTGATGCCATAAAGACTGTCAGCTCACTAAAAACACACAGCAAAAAGATGCTGCTCATAATATTTGGCTTTGGTAATCTATATTACTGTTACATGGGTGTTTTACATAACGATCGGGGCCAATCTGGCTATTTCTTGATCACGATAAACAGTGGTGGCTGCAATGGTCGAACTTAATTCAGATCAAGTTTGACAGAGACGTAAGCCCAACTGCAACCTGGGAGCCAGATCATAAAGCCACTGTGATAAGAACTTTACTAATGATCTTTTAGCACAGGATCCACCACTGGCGAATCGTCAAGTGCTTTCCTACACAGTTGACGCAGGTAGGGCACTGCTCAGCCACCGAACTCACTGTGCCTCCATGGAAACAGTGCGCACATGAATGAAGAAGTCGAGGTTTTGACGGAAGCCCGTCTGGTCGGGAGGTAACATGATAGAACTGAAAAACGACACCGACCAAGAAGAAGAATACAAAAAGACGTTTCGGCTCCCGACGGGAGCCTTGTTCACAATAAAAGCGGACGAGTGCAGCGAAATGAATGAAATCCACAGTGTGATGTGTAAACCAAGCTCTGACTGCATTAACTAAGGCTGGTTAACAAGCAGCATGAGAATGTTTACAAGGAAAAACAGAGCTACAAGATAGCATGTACACAAATAAGGTCGAACTGGCTCGGATCAGAAGGCGACCACAAAAGGTTCTTTTGCAGAACATGGATATTGTGCTGCCAGCACATACCCAGAGTGTTTTTCATGGTACGATCTTGTCTCAATATTTTACCAGCGTCAGTGGTTGGCCTGTGACACAGTGGGATGTTATGTACACTATTAGAGGTAACACAGAGCTGGTGGCCACGCTTCGCGGAGCGCTGCGCAAAGTATCGCGGCAGAGTCAGCTGCATGTCTTCTGCTGAGGTTTAAAACTCGTGCGGTGCCTTTCAGTGCAGAAACTGATTCCTTCAGCAATCCAGATGCGCGAATAGAGACTATGTTGGCCGACAAAAACGAATGTCCAATACTCAAAGCCGGATACTTGGTGCAGCATGGACGGCGCGCCCAGCTAACTCAGTTTAGATACTTTCTTTCGAGCACCATGGCTACAGTCTTTTGTACCAGAGTGCATGCGGCGAAGTGGGAGGAACGGTAGCAAACGACATGCAGCTGGATGTGCCTCCGATGCTGATTGCGCTTGCGCTGCAATACTTCGCTATGGCGCCTGCTTGGTGGTCGGAGGACCGCGGCCATGCTCGTTGTGTTACTTCTAACGGTGACCGCACCTGTACACTGCCGCTCTTCAGTGTGCCTTTAATGCGATCACGATTTTGCTTGTGTCACGACAACAAGAGCCAAAAGCATGTGCAACAGGCACTAGCGCATCGACATGCCAACACCAATGCAATTCTCTTACACGACAGAACACCAACGCGATTCTCTTAGACAGTTATACTTCGCTTAGCTTGCAAAGGCAAAAAGTATCGTAAACACACAAATTCCAATGCATACACCTCTCCGTGGAGGCAGAAGTAGTCATTAACAATGTGAACTTGACTATGGCCCCGCAAAATGACAACAGAAGTAAAGGAAGTAACGCGCTATAGACTTATCCCACTGTCAAAAACACCGGCCACATGGGACTGCTCCAAGCAGGCCAAGTTTGATAATACCGTTTCGGCAGTGTGACATGATTCACGAGATCATTTAGCAAGCGCGATGTGCTCACCTCTACAGTTCCTTCGGGGAAATTAAACCTCTTCTGCACGACGGAGGTAAGTTCTCGAATTCTGCGTCCCTTCTCACCGAGCACAGACTGCGTCCGGGTCGCTAGGATGATGATCTCTGTGTTCTGCGGCGTGACGCGGACTTCCACGCCAGAATAACCATCTTCTGCCAGTTCCCTCCTAAGGAACTCATTGAGTTCGGCCTTAAAGACTCCGTCAGCGACGAACTGCAAACGAATGATGAAAACGCACGCATACACTTCAGTGCCTAACGATTGTTTCGAAGCGCCGATCAAGCAGAAGATCGGTGCCTTCGTATAACAAACACACACATTGAAGCAACAAGAACAAGCATACGTCAAGCACCAGATTATATTTAACCAAAGTACGATAAAAACCGGTCAATATGACCACGCGAGCTAATGTGCAAGGGTAACTTCTAGAGATCCGAGCCGGCGCTCCAAAAGTAGGCTCAATACTACCACCGACATGCAACAGGTGGGATTAATTACGCCGCATTTAATCCGCGGCTTTACGCAAATGACACGGTAGGAGCGTCAGCAAAGACATGCTAAGCATTACGCTATCGCAGCTACGGTCTGTCTTCAACGAAACGCGACAGGCTGGATGACCATACACAATCGCTTTTTATCGCGCAATTCAAGCACTTCCACAACACAACGTCACTCAAGAACGCAAAGGGAGGCATTATGATTTATGTCTAAACCAGTATTTTCTTCGCACATCAATGATTACAGGATAAAATAGCATTACATACCTTCCTCTTCTTGCTTATTGGGTTCGCCATGTCTGCTGATGGACCGGAAAAGACAAACCGCGCCGCGATGTCCCACTTCCTCCGAAAGCACAGGCCTGTACTAAAACGTTAAAATATTGAAGTCCTGCATTGGTTCATGGCGCTAGCTGGTGGCACACAAACTGATGATGATGGTGATGATTTGTGGCCGTACCCTTTAGATCGGGTGGATGCATTATTGCATCCTAGCCGGATGTGAAAAGAAAAAATAATAATAATAAAAAATAAAATAAAGCCATAATACAGTAAAGCAGGCAGAACGGGGCGGAATTTGCAGTCATCGTCTCACTGATTGAATGCTCTGTGGCGTCCTCTTCCATACAACTTGAAAGTCTTGTACTGGCCTCCGTGATTAAAAACGTCAACAATGCCGCGCGCGCATTTGCAATCTTGGAGGCTTTTAGCTTATTGTGTGTCCTTCCAGATGGCAGCACAAGCACCGTCAATATTCGGCTCGCCTTGCATAAAGGCGCGCGTAATTTAAACACATCATTTCACAAGATCATGGCAACTGCAATTTTCTCCATATTGACCATGTAACATCGCATAAACGCGCGCAGGGATTTATACACTCCCCCTAACATCCTCCTCCCGCCCCCGTTGGACCCTCACCCCCCCCCCCCCCCCCACAGACACACACACACACACATTCTCCAGGTGACCAGTGACTTGGTATCCACACACTCCCGCGCAGTGGTTACACCATGGGTAACACCCGCCAAAAATTAAAATTCTGGATAAACCCCTGAACGTGCACATCCCTCTGAGAAATGCATCAGTCGCTTTCAACATGCCGCTTGACGGGCAGCGAGCGCTTGAGGTGTGTCCGTGCTCCTGCAAGTCGTTCATTTTACATGAGAACCGGTATCTAAATGAGTGTTCCTAAGAAACCAATCAGCCATGATGTCTGCAGTGTCACTCTGCAAACAGAGTAAGAGTGAGAAAGAAAAACTGCTTTTTGAAGGACATACGCACGACCTCTCCAGGGAGGTATCCAGGATTTCATACCTGAGAATTGCTTGGGGGTGGCGTCTTCTTTGATAATGTATGTGCGTGTGCGTGTTTGTATGTTCTCATGTGTGCGTGTATATTACGTATACAAACAGAAAATCCCCTCCCAACCCCCCCCCCCGCCCCCCTTCCGCGCATTGCACCAAGACTGTGGCATGTAAACCATGCCACTCATGACACACATGTCATGATTCTAATGTTATGACTTGTCGTTTACGTTCGTCATGCAGTCGTGTTGTGCCATATCAGTTTTGGTATACATCCCATTAACGAAACGCGTGGCATGTAAATCATGCCGCTCATGACATGCATATCATAATTTTTGTGTTATGACGTGTCATTTATGTTCGTCATGCAGTCATATTCTTGCATACCAATTTTCGTAAACATCCCATTAACGATACGGCCAGGAGAGCATAAAGTCGTAGGATAGATAGATACACTCAAGCTCGCCGAAGTTCGCTAAGAAATGCTTCGCATTTAAAAACGCGGGTTCGATCACAGCTGCGATGGTCGCATTTTCGATGGAGGCGAAAATGCCAGAGGCCCGTACACAGTGCGTTGTCAGTGCGCGTTAAAGAACTCCAGATGGTCAAGGTTTCCGGAACCCTCCACTACGGCTTTTCTCCAATTTCGATCTCTTTCAGTCCCTTTCTCCTACCACCAGAAACCTTTGCCGTGCTACCGACATGGGCTGCAGAAATTAGCGACCTTTCCTCAACCGAACCACTATTATCATCATCCTGGTACATGTACACTCACTCCTTATTTCATTATTTGCAATCGCATGTACAGCTGTATACAGCCAGACACCTATAACCACCCTCGTGGTCAACCACGCCCGGATAGAACCTGCCACTCTTCCTCTGCGATAAGAACAGAAGGTTCGCTTATTATTGTTGATATGGAACACTTCAAGCAGTTTACGCTCGATCCTGGACCTCCCTTTGAATGCGGTAAATCAGGTTTAGCAGTGAAATTCCTGGATCGTCTCAGGCTAAGGAACACTTGCGTAAGTGGCACGGTCTTGAGCAGATGTCATCCAGCAAGAAAATTTAGAACATCTAACGAGAAACTGTGTGTTTATAAAGCCACCGAATATATAAAATGCTGGTGCGGTGAAACCAAGGCGCGCAGCCGTTGCAATCTTTCCCGTGCAATGCTATAGGTTGCTCCCTGTGCCCTATCGTAAATTGTAGGCGTGTTCTTAGGGGCGTTCATTAAAGCACTGCCCCATCTGGCCGATATTAACTTGTCCAGAGGGCATGAGGATTGAATAGACTGATTTCGGTGACCCAGTTTCGGTGCTTGGTTTTGCAGTAGGTTCACGCTCACCGTCTAAGATGCGGGCTTGGCGCCCGTATGAGCGTGAACCTGCGAGGGACTGAAAAGTTAAAACACGTACCAATTTCATACCAAACTTCTGGGACACCTTTAAGCCCGTAGGAAATCTTGTGGAAGTGAGGCATAACCTCTGTTACAAAAAATAGTGCGCACTTTGTCGAAGAAGCGCCGAAAACAACAAAGGAAGAAAACCGGCGCGCACGGAAGATATCGAAGGCGCCCAAGGGCACGCAGCAGCTGGGCGAAGTCTAGACGGCGAGTTTTCTAGATTGTGCAAGGAAGCCGTAGAACGCGGCAGTGAGTCATCATATCATAGCGAGTAAGCGCGCAAGTCAGACGCAGAGAGAGAGAGAGGAGGCGACGCTCGCCACGGCACGTGAGCGAGAAAGAGGTGCCTCCCAAGTAGCGAAGGTTCCGGTTGCATCAAAAATGTTTCCTCAGCTTTACGAACGCTTACATCACGTGACCCGCTCCGAATCTTCGAGAATGACTGCCGAAGGCAATATAAGGAGTCGACCACGGGCTGTGAGCAGCAGTCTTAGTCGTCTGAGTGTGTCAGAGAAGAAAGAAGACGTGAAACGACGCTGCTCCGCGAACCAACCGACGAGCCAGGCCTACAAGCTTCATGTTGACAAGGCACCTCGAGTGAATTTGGTGAATAGGACTCTGTGTTTTATTCTTTATCGTAGTGCATGAGCTTGTGCCTTTATAGTTGGTTTCGTGTAATGTTGTAGCTCATCTGCGTTTGTCTTTTGAAAAGCCGTGTTTGTGCACGTTTTTGTGTAACTGCCTGTTGAACGAGAATATATTTGTTTTGTTTGATCACCCTTGGCTCTGTCTCGGTCTTCGAACCACTGCTGGCGTTTCGCTAGTGCGCCGAAGGGACCTAAATCTTAATTGTCCAAGCTTTCGTGAGGTCGTTTTCGGGGAACTGATACGTCGGTTCATGGAATCTTTTCCGGAGATTGCGTCCCGTGTCTCACAGCTCGGGATCGCTGACAACCTCAATGTTCTTTGTCACCTCTAGTGGCTGAGCACGTTGTTTCTTAGTTTTCCCAGCCAACGTTTCCAACCGACAGCAGAACGGACGACAAAAGCCCCGAGGCTCTATAACTGATCCACCCGCTCCGCAAGGCTTTCTGCATACCTCTCGGTGTTCGGAAAATTTCGTGGCGTAAACACAAAACGCCAGGTTAACAATCGAAGGCAAACGGCATATCATTCTTTGCATTCAATCATACAGCACAGAGCTCAGTATTCACGAATAATAATTCTGCGCAAACGGAGGGCCTTTCGGTAAACCCTCATGTGTTAGTTGTGGAAACTAGTATTGTGGGTTGAAAGAATATAAATATATTCGCAGCTTACGTTACTAGACCAAGAAGATCTCACCAAGAAACCTTGTGCCACTTTTGTGCCCAAAAAGAGAGTCCAAAGCGACAAATGCCAAAAAAATAAAAGAATAAAAATAAAAACCACAAAACAAGCATTAAAACAGCATGATGGATGATAAGGCGCCTGTGAACAATGGGCCACCACTACGGCTTTACTCTCCTTTCTACTCTTCTCTACGGCTTTTATCTCTTTTCTACCCCGGAGCTGCTTTTAAAAGGGCCGTATGACGTCATTCGAATCCCTCGTGCGAAGTGCAAGCCGTATAATCATGAGGTGTGGTGGTTGATACATCTTCGCTGGACATTCATGTTCGCAGGGCATGATGGTGGTCATTTTTTTTTTTTCAGTGTGCGTTCATGAAGCACAATATCGCGTTCACTTTCGAGCGCGCTGGAAGTTACACAGCGTGGATTGAAAATGAGGCAAGAAGTTACACCAGCGCGCGCCATGACCTTGAACACGTCCTCTCCTTTTAGGGGCGAAGCTCCTTAGGGTGTGGGTCGTTCCCTCCTCTGTAGTAGTAGTACGTATGTAGTCAGCTCTAGTTTTATGAAGTGCTCACTAGATGGCGTGATGGCGCCGCGGTGCTCGCTTCATTCAGATGTATGGGAACGCGTAGCATGGGAGTCTGTCTGTCTGTCTGTCTGTCTGTCTGTCTGTCTGTCTGTCTGTCTGTCTGTCTGTCTGTCTGTCTGTCTGTCTGAGCGCTGCGGTGCTGCTTAGCTAGTACGTGAATTGATCAATAGATGGCGCGAAGGCGCTCGCTGCGTGCTCTAGTGTGATAGGAGAGCGCTAGATGGCGACACACAGTGTTTGTCACGTCTTTGATGATGTACTGGGCAAGATTCACGGTTTTTACCGATGAACCTCCAGAGCTTCGCCCACTCATCAATCGCTCCGTGGATATGCGTGGATTTTTTTCTTCGAGTGTGTATTCAGCAATGACGACACGCCTGTAGCCACAGTCACTGCAAGAACTCCGCGGCGCCCGATAACGACCATAAGCTGCGTCCGCGAATCAGGCCTTCCCCTACTGGGAAAATGAGGGCAAACGAAACTCGGCGTGTGCATTCCTTTTCCTTCCTTTCTTTCTTTTTCTGCCTGCTTTTCTTTTCTTGCTTGGTGTCTTGCCGTCTTCCTTTCCTTCTTGCCTCCTTTCTTTTGTTCATTTGTTTTTTTTTTCTTTCTTTCTTTCTGTCGTTCCTTTTGTGTCGCTTTACAGTCTCTTTTTCTTTCTTTCCTTGCTTCTTTCTTTTGTAGAAAGCGCAAGAGAGTCATATGGCTCAGATATGTTCACATCTTCGCTTGCCGAGTGTGCACGTGTTACGATGATCATCATCATCACCACGTGTTACGGGCGCGCGCCTTGCGATTGAATACTCGAAGAGCAAGAGAAGAAGTGCGCGCGAGCTGTTTTCGCTATGATGATTGCCATCTCGCACAACGCCTACAAACACATGTGAGGCAGTACAGTCTTCGCTTGAAAAATAATTACATTGCTGAGACGGGAATGAGAAAAAGCATAACAATAATTACATTGGCTAAAACATCCTTCACATACAACAGTTGGTATGCAGAGAAAACATCATAAAATAAGCGCCACAACTAATCAAAAGAAGTGGTACACATAGCGCCACCAAAAATAATCCCAAGTGGTCAAAATTTCCGGAGCCCTCCACCACGGCGTACCTCATAATCAAATAGCGGCTTTTGTGCATAAAACCCTGGCATTTAATATTACTTGCAGATTCTCTAGGAGAAGCACATCTTTGCTTTAGTTTGAGTATACATTTCAGAACATGTTGCACTTTTCATATAGCCGCAAGGAAAATCCAAGGCTCAGCAAGAGAGTGCAGAATCAA
>JABSTT010001825.1:0-60938 GCA_013339685.2 Hyalomma asiaticum
GGGGCAGAAACTTATAGCTAAGAGGGTTCAGCTTAAATTGTGAACTACGCAGCGAGCTTTGCAACGTAAAATGGTAGGGGTAACCTTAAAGGGACCGACAACTGACCAGAACGTGCGATTAGATTCTGGCGGGAATGAAAAAACCATGAATTATGGTGACAGATTCAAGCATATTTAATGGGGTTTGAGTGGAATTTGTATTTTTAAATTGAGTTTGAAAATCACAAAAGAACGGGTATGTCGCGCAGCGTAGCCGTAGAGACTTCGTACTGCTATATGGAGTCTTCGGTTTGGTGTGCGTAGTCAGATGCTTTTATACGCACCATAATTAGTGCTCAGAGTTAGAGCAAGCATATTATTAAGCATTCCCGCTCTCTTCTTCTGTGCTGCCCACGAGGTACCAAACAAATAAGTTGACACTGCATGAGAAGCGGCGCGGCCTTCGCGGCGCAACCGTGGAACGGTCTCTGAAGGCTGCGACACATGTGCGCGCCTTTTTCTCTCGTGTCTGCGAAACCGGTACCGAAGTGTACAGCCCGAATTCGCGAGTGAGATCACAAGTCATAGCAACATTGATTTCTTTACATTTAGGGCTTCACTAGTTTCCTTTTCCCATTGCGGCCTTATAATCGCTATCGGCCTCACCTCCCACTGTTTGCAACTCCGTGGCCTGTAAAGACTCCATAGTCGCCGCAGATGAAAAATTCGGATTTTATATGTTTCGCGGCGTTTTCGGCGTTACTACTGGGTGATTAGTCACTCTGACCGGATAAGTTTTCAGTTGCACTGATAAAAGCAGGTACCACAAAAATTGGTTGTCGGTCCCATTAAGGTACAAGAAGAGAGCGGAGTGGGTTAGGGAAGAAACGCGTGTTAGGGACATATTAATAGAAATTAAGAAAAAGAAATGGCGTGGGCGGGCCCTGTAATGCGAAGACAAGGCAACCGTTGGTCATAAAGGGTAACCGAGTGGATCCGAAGGCAAGCGTGTCAGGAGGCAACAGAAAGTTAGGCTAGCAGATAAGGTCTAGAAGTTGGCGGGGATAAATTGGGTTCAGTTAGCCCAGGGCAGGGATAATTGGAGATCTATGGGAGAGGCCTTTGCTCTTCGGTGGGCGTAGACAGGCTGGTGATGACTATTAGTAAAAGTGGGAATGGCACAATAGAGTAGGTAGTGCCATGGTTGATTTTTCTTAATCCCAGAACAAAAAGCGGCAATACGCTGCAACTCGAGTGAGTCTTCTTATGTGTATTTGCCGTGGCCAAGCGTACTCTATTCTGCTCTGGTGCTCATCAGAGAGCCCCTGTGACATACTTTAATTCATAAATTCAGTTTTCATGTTAACTGAGCGATAAAATAAAGATACTCTCACGTAATCAAAACTTTCGCAGATGGCAAAGAAGTGTCGACGAAATCTAGTATATTAGTTTACTCGCCACTAGTACTAGGGGTTAATAGGTGTTAATAGGGGTTATAGTACAAAAATATAATGTGCGTAATCTTCGCTGGCTTTGGTGTTATGGCTTGAACGCCTTAGCGCAGGTGAAAAATATGACGATATTCTTTTCTGCGACTTGACCGCGCAAATGAAGCGCCAAATCGCTTCGCGTCGGTGCATTTGACTGCGTGCTTTTGTCCCGTTATAATCCCCCCATAATTAGTGAGCAGGGTACGCCCCGAAACGCACTAACAAAACGTTCGATTTTTCACTTTTGTTTAAGCACACTCAAGGCAAAGTTACGCAAAGGTAGAGTAACGGATCCCAATAAGCGCGCGCGATGAACGGCTAGACTGGTGAAGGAGCAACGACAAAGGAATGCGTGCCGTGTGCTAACAAGTTAGCCTGCGAGAGCACCAACCCAGCACACCCAGCAACGACGAGGAGGTGCAGGCCGTGTGCGGAAATATGTTCCGTGCGAAAACCGTTGTCAAGGGAACCAAAGGGAACTAAGTGTCCTCCTCGCTGTTCCTCCTCACTGTTAGGTCAGTCTTACCAGTTTGTGTTTGCGGTGGCGTGCTGATGGTAGTGCCGTGCTTCGCAGTTAGTCAACTTTGTAGGAGCGAAGCCGTGGCGCCTTATAGCACGCATGCGTGGATGAGCTTGGGGTGCTGCGTGATTTAGCTTTCGCCGATCCCATGAAGTCGGGAGCTGGTCTCGACGCGAGATTTGACATTTATTAGATATTTGACAGTGAATCTGCTGAAAGAAAGAAGAAATTTTATATGTACATAGAAAAATAAAACATTTCATTGTCTCACTTTTGTATTTAGTTGTCGCACTGACAGCGAAAGCAGTGAGGCACGGAATGCTAAATATTTTTTTCTCGCGTTCTTTTCCGCGCGATATTTTTTTAACCATGGAAAACAACATGCAAAAACGTATTGGCGCCTTGCGCTAAATACATGTGAAAAATGATCCTTGGGGATTAACAGCTCATCTGAAGTGGGGATAAAAAGATCATTCGCATGAGTGGGTGAGCGGACCGACTATTCGTCTGGCGAGGTGATCTGTGAGGACTAAAAGTTGCCTTGTAGAAGTAACTGCATGGAGAGTAACTGTTAGACCCGGGGACGTTAGTCCTTAAAAAAATTAATGTACTTAAACGTGCATCGCCTCGTAGACCTTCCATGGTTAGGAAGAACACAATGGCAGATGCCGGCTGCGTGAAAGTAAGGTAAAAATAGGAATAATCTGACCAGTCAATTTTCTTTTTATTGTTCAGAAAAGAAAAAGAGTGATACCCTGTTTCACAGACTGCATGGTTGAAAAAAAATTGTGCCGAAATGCCACCTTCCAGAACCTTTCAGCTGTCCCCATAAGCTGTCCCCATAAGCTGTCCCCAGCTGTCCCCCATAAGCCCCCCCTCTGGCTACGCCCCTGCTTACTGCATAACTCAACGGATTAACGTTCGTGCAGCAAGCTTTTGCCTTTAAGTGTTACGGACAGTATAAGGTCTGCCGAATTTTCGTATTCTCTTTTAAAGACTGCAAATTGTTACCCAACCTGATGATGCAAAGCCACACAACACAAATGCTACATTAGCTCATGATGTTCAATTCAGTTTATTAGTTGCCCATAACGACCCATGGTAAAAAGTAGTGAAACTCTGGTACCTTAAACAAAGCATGACAACCGCTCCCGCTGGTCCGGCATCACTAGCGCCCGTCTACCAAACGAAGGCGATGAAGATCACGTGAGCTCTCAGCACGAGCATATGAGCCACGCTGCAATCGGACATATGACGTGGCCTCTTCTGAAGCATTGTTGCATCGTAAGCCGCGTTGGTCTCAGCGGAACGGGTTGCGAAACAGCCACGCAGCCACCCATACCACCACAAAAGAGATTGTTCTCATCGCGAGGGCTTCTTCACGAGGTGGCCAGCAGCACGATGAGACGGCTGATGAAGGAGCTCGGGGTATCGGCGGAGTGCAAGCATCAGTTCGTCAAGGTGAGCGCCTGACGGATGACAGCGATCATATATCGATGCGCTGCTCTCTTTGCGTACCTATGTCAAGTACCGAGACGACTAGATTTTTTTTGTACTACAAGGTATAGTGTCAGTTCGTTAATGTTGTAAATGGGCTAGGTTCGTTATTGATCATGATATCGTATATGGGCCCAGCAGCGCACTTTGACGAGCACGCATACATATAAGAAAAAAGCAAGCAGTCTCGCATTTTTGTCTCTCCCTTTTTGTACTCGTCAGAGTGTTCTGCTTCACTTATGCTATATGACAGTGCCAGTGAGTTTCCGCCTGTGTCTCAGCCGACGCGATCTAAATAAACATGTGCGTATGATCTCCGCTCGCAGCTATCGCCACTAACATTTACCATTAAATTGTACAATGTTTCGCTTCTTGGCCCACGGAATTGCAAAAAAAAGAGAAAAAACAACGAAACCGAGCAGGAAGAAATTTTGTTCCAACTTCTCGTGCTCCATTCCATTGTCTGCTTTTATATTTTGTTTTTCAAATGACCACACTTTGCAACATAATGATGCATGGAATGGATTAGCGCCTTTAATATAATTGCGTCGTTGGGGCTCGCCTTTCTTATGTAATTGTCTCACGAGGCATTCTGTGTAGGAATTTATTTAATACTTAGGATTCATTGGATTTCCCAGTACGGTAGAAACTCTCAGAAATAGGAAACAAAACGTCATTGGTTCTTCTCGGCGGATCACACAGCTGGCAGACTTCTCAGCCGTCATCGGCTACACATAAGTGATGTCCTGGTGGATACTGCTCTAACCGTATGACGTATTTACTGGCCTTTACATATTTACCCATATTGTGTTGTGTAGGCACATCTCGGCATTATCCCCGGGACTACAGCGTCATACATCGGCTACGTTCTCCGAATATAATTGCGTCAAAATGGCGGCTACTAGATTCGGTGCGGAGATTTCAACGTTCGTGAGCGACAGACATCTTTCCAATCTTGTAATCACGCAGCTGAACTGTCACCGATGCAATATATAAAGAAAAATTATGCAGGAGAGCGCAAACGTAAACATAACGTCCTCAAAAATCCCCGCTTCGCATTAACATGCACAGCATAACATAACCACGTCACAAAGTCTGTGTTACCCGGTCAGTCCAACAGGTGCGCCGTATGTGCGAATCTTTTTTTCTTCAGTTACCGCGCAAGATGGCCGAGAGTCTTTGGAAAGTTCAACACAGCATCGCACCTTGCGCCGATAGGCAAGCAAATGTGAATGCGATGGATCAGTGCCAAGTCTGCACTACAGACAACTTCGTGTTCCCGCTGCTGGTTCTGCTGCTTCTGAAGCCAGTGCGTTCTGTATGCCTCTCACCCCAGGCCGCTGCGGAAAAGGTAAGCGTTTTCTTTTTTTTTTATTGGTACTAAGTCGCATCAGTTAGAACTAAGGTTGCGAGTGAAAACGAACAAGTTCATTTCAGGCGGAAAGAAATTGCACATTCAGCGTTTTGTTGTACATTATTTCTTTTGACGCTACGCATAAGGACGTACTGTTGACACTTAGCAATGGGTGCAGTCAGCGTATTTTACGTGCCACGGCATTTCGTAGCGTAGCCCATTGCGATTTATAAACTAGCCATGGATAATTACAGGCGATCACCGGCCAGTAGTTTCGTCGCCGAATTTACTCCCATGACAGAGGCACCGTTTCACACCGCGTAATTTCCTATAGTCATGGCGAAATCACTGCAGACATCAGTTAATGTTGGTTAACACAGGCAAATCGCCTTTATAACATCAGTACCTGTTTTCATTTAATTTCTGTCCAAAGATTATCTCGCATATATGTACACGAGAGCCCTAATGTGTTCTGCTTGGCTTTTTTTTTATCTAGACGCCTCAGAATACGCAGGACAACACCGCTCTTTTTGGAGTTCTGCCCATTAAAGTGGACAAGCCGCACGAACGCCCGCTCTGCGCAGCCTACATCATGCACCCCCGCCGTCACCGCTGCCGCTGGAGCGATTGCTGCTGCTGTTGCAGTCAATGCGAGATGGGCGTCTCTCACTGGAAACCGCTCTGTAGCCGGTGAGCAGCGCTATGCAAACAATTGATGAGTGTAGCGACGGGTCATACAGGACGGTAAATTAATGCAAAAAAATAAAATTATGCAGGTTTTCCTCAGAAGCTGCCCCCCTTTCCCTAGTCGAGAAAGTGGTGGGTGAAAGGGCCGCGTCCATCGAAGTGTTCAAGACCATCGACATTGGCCCTTGAGGTCAATATTTTCATCCCTGCATCACGAACGAGGGTGCGTCCTGATGGAAGATCAGTGTCCCCAATAGCACCACTACCGATTGCCGTTGGAGAAATTAGTGCGGCATATTGTATATGTCCGTGCTGCTGAACGTGGCCGAAAGATGAACAGCATGAGTTATCAACGGAAATTATTGTTTTTAATAAAGTTAGATTTCTGCGTCGAACCTGTCTTTCTTATTTAACATATATTTCTCGTCCGTTCCTTCTAAGAAAATTCTTTTGCAGAAAGCGGAAAATCTTGCACTGCAAATCAATATAGCTAAGTTACATTTTTGCTGCCCTACGCAAAACTTCAATGTTAACGCGTAGATTACAAGAACAAGTTAACTCATTTTGTGGTTAAGCGAGAGTTCAGTGAAACTTGTGAGATTCATTCGCCAATTAAGAGATATCACTTGGCACATGACGGGATAGAGAAGTGTTAGCGCACATGTTTTATTTGAACATTTTGATCGTGAGGTCTTTTTCAGTAAGCCTCATGTGATTGATTGATTTGTGGGGTTTAACGTCCGGAAACCAGCCCTGTTTATGAGAGACGCCGTAGTGAAGGGCTCTGGAAATTTCGACCACCTGGGGTTCTTTAACGTGCACTGACATCGCACAGCACACGGGCCTCAACATTTCGCCTCCATCGAAATGCAGCCTCCCCGGCCGGGATTGGATCCCGCGACCCTCGGATCAGCAGCCGAGTGCCATAACCACTAGACCACCGTGGCGGGGCCTCATGTGATTTAGTCGACACTTATACTAGATATGGTACCGATGGTCCGACGAGCCGAGGTAATGGGCAACAGGCACAGGATTCGCGCGAGAGGTTGTTTTGGCGCTAATCTATGGTCTTCTTTGACTTACATCGATACTGGCAGGCCAGCATTCTTCTATATAGTCTTCATTGATTGCGATAAAGTATTTGACTCGGTAGAAACCCCAGCAGTGATGCAGGCGTTGCGGAGGAAGGCCGCTTACGAGCACAATGTAAGAATGCAAAAAGCTATCCGTAATTGCTTCACAGCAACCCTAGCCTTCCGTTCAGAGAGCAGTAAAATACCAGTGAAAAGGGTTTAAGACGAACAGATGAAAGCTTTCCAAAGCTATTCACCACGATTTTTCCGGAGGTATTTAGAAGATTGAGCAGGAAGCAGGTCGATGTAATAACTGACAAAGGATACTCCAGTAACCTCAGATTTTCTTATATTTGTTTGCTAAGTAACGCGGTGAAGGAATTATAAAAGACGACTTCCAAACAGGACAGGCAAAGCGCAGGCATGGGCCTGAAAACTGATAAACACTCTTCCGCAGCATGGGAAGAGCGCAACGGCTGGAGGCAGATAGTGAAGCTCTGAAGACAATCCTCCCTAGACAAAGCTCGCTGCTATGTTTTGAATTTTCTCTAATTTATTAATCAAACCTACTTGTGATGGGTACCAAAGGGTACATGCCTATTCTGAAATTGGTCGACTACAAGCGAGGTAATCCGTGGTTCTAAGTTGATAATCTCCACATCACGAATTACTTTGAATATAATTCAATGCTACTGCGCCTTTGGAAACCACGTAATCCACATTCGCATTCCAGGAAATATGGTGCGATAGTAATACTCAAAAATATTAATGCGTGCATTTTTTATCCAAATTATATCCTCTTAAACGATAATTTACGTCAATTATCTTTTCCTACTTGAAAGCTCACGCTCTTTACGTCTTGCTCTTTATATTCTTTAATTTTCATTTTTCTTTTTTCTAGAAATGACATAGTCTTCGACAAGTAGGAGACCTACTTGCTACAAACCTTTTGAAGCTGACACTCCGGTCGTTGAAAGCATAGACGAACTTTAAGCCGAAAGTTTGATTAAATGTTAGGCATTGTCCTAAACTATAAAAGAAAATGCCCTCACTGTTTCCTTCGGTGTAGTATCCTACACAGAAGGTTTCCAAAGTTAGCTGCAGTTGCAGCCTCCGAGAGGGATTTCATGCTGTCTTGTTCTTGTCTACTTTCCCTAGTCATGCGCTCTTTCATCACATTGAAATGGCCAGAATGGCAGTGCATGACATGCTTGGGTGCAGCACACTTTCAAAGAATAAATCATCGCAAGAAGGCGAAAAAAGGAGTGTAAAGACTCGGGATTAAATTCTCTACTTCAGAAAGGCAGGCAGTGTGTGGAGGTTAACGTGTTTGCTTAGATTATGACGTGTGTTCTAGATTTTCCTCCACTTGTACAACGCAAGTCATCTTATCCTTCAGAATAACTCGAAAGAGATGAAAGTTGCCTGCGTGAAAAAACAAAATAAACCTAATATACATTTTTGTAATCAACTGATAATGACATTACAACACACAATATGTGTGTTGTATTTCAACACACACGGACATAGACATCCAGCCCGGTAAGTCGTTTCGAATGAACTGGAAATGGAATAAATGTCACGAAAATTTATCACAAACCGCGATCATTAATTGCAAGCTGCAGTATTTAAGCGCCAGTTTCATGTAATGGCAATCTAGCTCTCTTTGGATATAGTCTCGCGATTTGGTGTGCTTGATTTATGCTGTTGGGCTGTTCGACATTTCGGCTTGTTCGTTTTTTTTTCATTCACGGCTAAAATGGTACTGCGCGAGTCAGACGGTCCTCCTAATATTCATTAAAATCTTAGCTGTCTTGCGTAATTGGAGCAATCTAGTGTTTTGGGAGCGTTGGCACGACAGAGTGAGGCGTATATCGCACGAAATGACAAGGACAAATAAAGGCTCGACACCTATACGGAATTGACCAGTCCCGCACGTAGTGCAAACCGACACAGATGAAAGTGGGGCTGGACATAAACGCGGCGGAAGACCGGTCGAACAGGTTTTGGATTGCGGGTATATTATTCCGCTTTAATAGTTGTTCCGTCTTTGTCACATAGTCACCCACATTCCAATGTGGTCATTGCGTCACAATTATAGAGGGACTGTACGGCAGCGTATTACGACTTGGGACATTCCAATATGTTTGAGCACACCGTATCGTGGAGGACGTCAGGTTAATCTTCACACTCTAGTATATATCTACGGGAGCGCGTCGGCTGCGTAGTTAGCAATGGCGATCATAAATCGAAGTGCACGAGCGTATTTGCCTTTCACCCGCATCGAAATGGGGCCGCCGTGCGCGGATAGTCAAAACCGAATCCTGGACATTTCCTGCTAGCTCCCATGTTGGTTAGGTCATGCAGGGTGTGGCTGTTGGGAAGACTCAAATAAAGAAGAATTAGATGAAAAATACCTAGGACGGGGAAGTACATGAAACAAGTGCTTAAGGGTGTACACTTAACCTCGGGCCGAGGCACCTACGCAGCCGACGCTCTCCCGTAGATATATACAGCATCTCCACAATTTCTTCGTTGTATTCACATATCGCGTGCAGGACACGTCGGTCGGGCTATGTTATTGTTGGCGGTATCGCTGCACGATGGGACTCGTGACTTTCAGAGTTGCCGCTGCAGGCCACGCAGAAGGGGTTGGCATGTCAACGCGATCGGGTCGCTGCCACCCATCTCTGCAAGTGCGGAGAGTTTGCGTTGTGTCTAACACGTTGTATGCATTTATACTAGAGATGCGGTGCTGGACATCAGTATAGTAGCCGTGTGGCTGGCAGAATCCTCGAATCACCATTAAATAATAGAACTCAATGTGTCAGCACGGAAAGTTCCTCGTGGCAGGCGCTGGCAGAAGACGAAGAAGAATGTACAACAACAAAACAACAACAACTACTACTACTACTACTACTACTACTACTACTACTACTACTACTACTACTACTACTACTACTACTACTACTACTACAAGAACAACAACAACAATGACCTGGATCGTTCAGATGAGCCGTCGCATCGTACACAGCGTCAACCACAGCAAGACGGGCTGAAACAGTGCAACAAATCCCGACGCTTCCCCCTTGAAGAGTCAATTCGCAGAAGCAACAATTTGGCGAAAAGCGGACTGCACCGTGGAGAGGAGGATAAACGATGAGCTCGGCGATTCAGCCACCACTCGGTGCAGATGAGCATGACTCGTCACAGCGATTACATACAGTACAGAGTCACCGCCTCCTGCGGAAGTAAGGTTTTGTGACGTAGCAAATTTCTAACGCTCGGATTGTTGACCAAACGATTATAGTGCCAGTAAGCGTCCGCCTTTAATGTTTGAGGCTACAAAATATAGCCGCCTAGAACACGTATGATTTCGAACATTGGTGTTGTTCATCATACTTCTTAATATAATAGCGCGTGTCATTCATATTGGCTTCTTTCATTTTGTCGCACCTACTTCAGAGATATCCTAGTTTTGTTACGCCTGCAAGGGTTATAAAATGCTTAGTGGTATCCTGCTTATATGCTGCAATTCTTGTGTGCATCTCTGTCTCTCAGTACTCTCACCAGGAAAAGCATCATATATCGCCGGCGTCCTAGAAACGTAACCGCGAGAAAGCCGGGGTACATAGTGGGTGGCTAAAATTCTGGAATGGCTGATGAATAGCAAGCTCCATAAATTTAAAAACATGATATTAAGTTTTTCGGTGAGGTGTTGCAGGATAATTCCAGGAGAATACAAGTGCGCATATAAATTGTAGTTCCTGAACGCAAGTGCACGCTTCCATTTACTTGCAAAGGACTAAATTATCCCCTCGACAAAGCCTGTGCTAAACAACTAGTGGAACATGTCAGTAGAATATGCACATTTACAATTATTGTGCATGGTGGCTGCTACACTCTGGGCTACTCGCAGCTATATGGGGCTTTGCTGTAACTGGCACATCAAGGCGGAAGTTGTGTACGCATGCCAGCTCAGCGTAAAACCCCATGAACCGACCAACCACAATCTAGGTGATAGTGTGAAGAAACTGTATAATCGAGAGGACGTAAAAGACTTCTCGTTATATACACTTACACACTTATCGTATAACACCTCGTTATATACACTTCTCGTTACATACCCATATACACTTACTATTAAGCTAACCGCAGCGTTCTTAGATGCGAAGCATTTCTTAGCGAACTTCACCGACCTTTAGCTTATCTATCTATCTATCTATCTATCTATCTATCTATCTATCTATCTATCTATCTATCTATCTATCTATCTATCTATCTATCTATCATTCTAGCCGCCCACGACTTTGTGCTCTCCTGCCGCTTCGTTAATGAGAAGCATACGAAAATTGATATGGCAAAACATCACTGCATTACGAACATAAATGACAGGTCATGACATAAAATCATGACTTGCATGTCATGAGCGGCTTGATTTACGTGCCACGGTCTTGGCGCTCCCCTAGCAGTTTCGTTGATGGGATATAAACGAAAATTGGCATGCCACAACGTGACAGCATGACGAACATAAATGACAGGTCATAACATGAAAATCTTGACATGCATATTTTGAACGGCATGATTTACGTGCCACGGTCTTGGAGCCCTTGCGGCCGTTTCATTAACTTGATATGTACGAACACGGGTATGCAGAGGCAATAATGCCTGACCACCATGGGAGGCACGTTCTAAAAACAAGAAAATCGTGGCATGCATGTCATGGGAGGCACTATTTACATGCCACGCGTTTCGTCAATGTGATGTATACCAACATTGCTATGGCAAACACGACTGCATGAAGAACGTAAATGACAGGTCATAACATTACAACCATGACATGCGTGTCATGAGCGGCATGGTTTACATGCCACATCTGGGTGCTCTTGCGGCCGTTTCGATAACTGCCAAAATGGGTATAGCGAGGCAACAATGCAGACAAATTTTACGTTCCTGGTGCGTGCTTCGCATTTCCTTGATTCCCACTGCACATGGGCTCTACCATTTTTTTTTGACGATTAAACTTCATAGTTTTTCTGCCCCTTTAAAATTTTAAAATACTTATTTTGCTTTTCGAAGAGAAACTTACTACTCAACCGATGAAGCAACGTCAGAATACATAAAAACTGATAACGTTACGCATGTTTGTCCAGGAAAGAAACATCGACAGTTTGCTACCCTACGCAAATAATTACAAGTAAAAATGACATATTGTCATCATCAAACAATTTGAGGTGTTCTATTTTGTCCGTTTCAGCAGCGCCTTTCTCGCAAACGAAGACAAAGACCCAGTCTAGCAAGCACCACCAGAGTGGGTTTGGTGTGTTGTGGTGTGTTTTGGTGTTAACACCAGAATACACTGGTGTGTTCTGGTGTACACGCCAGCATGGGGTGGTGTGTTCTGGCGTACCCACCAGCCTGGTGTGGTACGTTGTGGCGTACCCACCAGGCTGGTGTGGTGTGTTTTGGTGTACACGCCAGCCTCGAGCGATGTGTTTGGAAAACACACCAGTCTGGTGTGGTGTGTTCTGGTGTACACGCCAGCCTGGTGTGATATGTCGTGGCGTACCCACCAGGCTGGTGTGGTGTGTTCTGGTGTACACGCCAGCCTCGAGCGATGTTTGGAAAACACACCAGTCTGGTGGGGTGTGTTCTGGTGTACACGCCTCGTGGCGTGGTGTGTTCTGGTGTATTCGGCACCCTGGTGTGATGAGCTGTGGCGTACACGCCAACCTGGCGTGATTTGTATTGTAGCGCGTTCGCTTAGTCTGTGAGTACGAAACACCAGTTGGGCATGGTTGTGTTGTTGCATAAAACGTCAGGTGAATAAAATATCCGAGTGGACATGAAAAACACCAAGTTGCTCTTAGTCCCTGGAAAATATTGTTCTGCTCTGTTTTATTGCTAATTCCGTGTTACCCATATGTTATGAAAAGCGTTCTAAATTGTTATAAAAGTGTTGAAAAGCCCGTGTTATGAAAGGCGTTGTCTGAAATACCGCCAATATACTTTGCATCTGGTTGTTTTGACATATGGGCAACATCGTTAATTATACCGAAAGTAGCTGGCCTGTAAAAGCTGCCTACATTAGACTATATTATTATTATTATTATTATTATTATTATTATTATTATTATTATTATTATTATTATTATTATTCATTCGCTGCTTGTGGATAAACTTGCGCACTTCGATGTTGATTCTTCAATTGTGAATCTCCTACATAGCTATCTTCTGGATAGATCATGTTATGTTGCCGTAAATGGCCAAACATCCTTTTCCTACAGAACTACTAGTGGGGTTCCTCAAGGGTCCGTACTGGGCCCACTCCTCTTTTTAATTTATGTTAATGATGTTTCTTCTGTCATTCGGAATTCTTCTTTCCTTTTGTATGCCGATGACATAAAGATATTTAAGGAAATTCATTCAGTTACCGATTGTCGCTTGCTGCAATCCGATTTGTGTTCTTTTTCTGAATGGTGCAGGAGCAATAACCTCTCTCTAAATATTTCAAAAACCAAGGTAATGAGTTTCACTCGAAAAACATCTAGTGTGCCATTTTTATATTCTGTCAATTCTGTGACGTTGTGTAAGGTTTGTGAGATCAACGATCTAGGTGTTCTTTTTGACAGCACCTTACACTTTTCAGCTCATGCTAAGCGTGTTGCTTTGCGGGGTCTTCGCACCCTAGGCTGTGTTTGGAGAATTTCTACAGAATTCCGTTCTCATATGCCCTTCCGCAAATTGTACACCGCGATATGTCTTCCTCAACTTGAGTATGCATCTGCGATCTGGAATGGCATTTCTAATTCCGGCAGCAACGCCATTGGGTGAGTCCAGAAAAAATTCCTGAACATCTATAACTATAGGTTCGCTAGAAATGGCCCTGATTCCTGCATTGGAATTGTTGGATCACTATCACTGCCGTCACTACACTGCCGGAGAAAACGCGCTGATCTGTTATTTCTTTTCAAGCTTGTGCATGTTATCATATCCTGCCATGTACTGCTCAACTGTCTTAATTTCCGAATTCCACGTAAGCTGACCAGAGAGAATAGACCTTTTCAAGTAACCGCCTGCCTCTGTGAACATTCGACCGTTGACAGGATACAACGCCTCTACAATGTTTACTTTTTAGAGCTCGATGTTTTTCACAGCTCCCAGTCGCTGTTCTGCTGCGAGCTTTGCACTGTACTAACATAGTGTCGTACACTGTTGATATTTTTTCTTCTTGTTTTGCCTGCGCATAGTTGTATATGTGCAATTTTATAGCGTTTTTTATTCCTGTTATTTTATTATGAATTTTGGCCTATGTTGCTGTTTTTATTAGTTGTTTTTTATTGTGTTGTGGTTTTTTATTAGTTCTTTTTCTGCAGAGTCTCCTTATTGTATTGTTTCTTGTATTTTTTTTCTCCGTGCGCCAGTACAAAGACCTTACGGTTGTTCCTGGGCACGTTAAATAAACATTTGATTGATGATGATGATTATTATTATTATTATTATTATTATTATTGAGAATATTAATTACATAAATGATTAAATTACTAACATTCAAAATATTTTAGAAGGCCTAATAATACTTTCATAATTGTTCATTTGTTTAAAAATCCATTCACTAGAAAGAACACCTCGATCCAACATTGTTGCATGCAGGATGTTTTGAATTTCGCGCTCATCGATTCGTGCCTATGAGTGAACATTGTCATTTCTGGTTTTAAAAGAACCTTCGTTGCCATTATATTTGTGCATACGTCGCGTTTGTTTTGTTTTTTATGTTATGCAAATTGATGAGGGCGCATTTTGATTTAGGTTTGCGAAACAACTTTGCACGTAAAGTGCGGCCATACGGGGCCATGCAGTGTGGCAACCGTGCGCGTCTGGAATGTCAACAAGCTGTTCGCGCCGGTCTCGCCTCGGCCAAGTCATTTTTTTTCTCGTTTCAAGCATTTTTCTGCTCTGTGCGCACGTCTCTTGTGTTTTACCGGTGCAACGGATTACGAAGACCTACTGTTTCGTGCCGGGGAGCAACCATCGAACGGAAACAGGTACGTATCACAGTCAGTCATTTGAACCTTTGTCCCACGTGCGATCGTGAGTCGCGATATGAAAGGCTCCACAAAAACGACAGAAGGGGTGGCAGAACTCCTGCGTACTCATCGAGCGCTAGAAAAGTTGCTTTCTAAAGCGCGATAATAAAATTTTGTTTGTCTGGCAAGCATGCTTGTACGCGCCGTTTTCGCACTGCGAACGCGAAGGTATTGTAGCACTGTCGCGTAGCCCCGCGGCTCTCTTTCGATGGCCTGTTCGTTCAGGCGGCTGGTTTGAGCCGAGTTGCGGCTTGGCCTTCCACGTAAGCAGCGCTAGTGGGGCCCCTTATGCGATGAGCCACTATTTTGCTGTAATTGATGCTTCTCCGCAGTGGGATCTGCCGTAATGGCTTTCTATCCTCTCCCCTTTTCTTGCGTCCGTGTGAAGGCGCAACTGCTTGCCACGGATGCCGCCTAATAGTTGTGCGCAATCAACCGCGCCTTGTCGGTTGCTTTAAAGTTCAATTTGCCGTGCTTGCTCTTTCCTATGGCGCCAAAGCGGATCCGAACTGAAATTTCGTCAGTACTGGACCCAAACCCCCTAAAATATCAGTTATCGTTTCGGAACAAAACGGTTCCATATAGCTGCAGTGCGTGATCTGCCGGCAGCGCATCGTCCCTGCGATCGGCCCTATGCTTTCTTTTGACCTGTATTTATTTACCTGATACATTCCTCTGCTCAGGAACGTGTGTGCGCGCGCGCGTGTGTGTTGTGTGCGTGTTTTCTAAACGTTGCGCAGATCGGGCAGCTGAACTGGAACACCGAGTTGTAGGTATTTTCACTGCAAATGGGAATTTGTACGTATGGCCGACAAGACTGTTTCCGAATATACTTATGAGATATCGTGTTAAAATTGACATCAGAAAGCGCGTAATCTGTGTGCTAATGACCAAGGCCTTCCAATAGGCTGAAATAAGGACTACCCTTGCTGTGTAATTCTCGGAGTACTGCATTCAAGAAACTTGTGAGCAAGCATATTTTTGAAAAATTGTACGTTGAATTAGGAGCAGATACTTCAAGAGAAAGGAAAGGAGAAAGAAGAATGTAATGACTATAAAATTATTCAGTGAGCAAGGCTTTTAATGTTTCTTCGCACACCGTGCATACCAGTGCACATCACACCTAGAGAAGGTGATGTCGCTTGCTAATGTGGGCCTTATGCCCGTACGTGGTCCCTGTCCCAAGTTGGTTTGGCAATACACACTGTGGGTGCCCTTGTGCTGCGCTTGTGTGTTCCATACGGGCGGCCTTGGTCTTTAAGTAGACCACACTCCACTCTTCTCATTAAGCTTCATTGGGAGGAAAAGCCTTCTGCATTATGTCACCTTCATTTGTTGGGCACTTACAAAGTTCTTTCATATGGATGGAAGTTTTTGCTTTGAGTGAAGGCCATCAATTCTCAAAGGGAGTGCAATATCTCAAAAATGAGAAAGTGCAGCACGTATAATCTTTATGCTGCCTGTGATGAATTCACTGTTTTGATTTAGACGAAGCATTTTATTATCTTACTGTTCTCAACATTTCTGTATTAGCAATGATGCACAACACTGTAATCAGCACAGAACAGTGCACTTCATACTAGGTGCATTCATAATGCATAGCTTTTTTTTTTTCACCACTGGTATTAACTTGATTTACCACCACTTGCAGTCTTGACATGGTGCACATTGTCATTTTACGTAAGGAATTTTGTTGCCAACAGACTGTACGAAACCTATAACCCAATTTCACTTTGATACTGAATGATTGGATTTCTCTTAACATTCCCACCCAACCTGGCTCGAAAATTTGGCTTTTTGAACGTTCAAGGTGAATAACCACTGTTTCACTCTTTTTCTGCATAATTTTAAAACTATCGACCAAATGGAGCTCAAAGGTGGACGTGCCGGAGGGTCATCCACTCTTGAGCTCCATTCATCCAAATGCTATGCATTCGTCCAAATGCTGTGCTCACATTCTTGTGTTAAACCACCAAGCATAATGCAGCCTGACAGCAAGAGAACTATTAGCACACATGGCTTGTTTACTTTTACTTGAGCTACGAAAAATGTGAGATACAAGGTGGACCACTGCTTTGAGTTCGTGATCAGACTGGCATTGATCTGCACGGTGTGGCCGTGATCACCGGGCATGCATGACAGGTTTCTTTTAATCCTTATACACTGCAGCCAAGAGTGTGCCATTGTGTCGTCTTTTGTTCCCAAGAAGATGACTTGAAAAAAAAAAGGCAAAGCATGTTCATCCTGAAAAAGTATCTAAGAGGAAACCGGAGAAAGCAGCCTGCTCTAGGAAGTGGAAGCACATATGAAGTGTTCTCGTGACAGCATAGTTGCTTGATGCTTACACGGCGGTTGCAGAAGTGGCACCTTGCACTCTCTTGCATTCCAATTTGTGCGTGGCTCTGGCTGCATTTGCACAACCCCTTTTTGAACACAGCTTTTTTAGACGCATATGCGAGAAGAGAATTTAGGCGAATGCACAACAATATGCAAAAGTTTATTGAAAAAAGCTCTGAATTTGAAGGGAAGGCTATGCACGCATGCATCATACAAAAACTGAATCAATATAAAGAAGGCAGAGACAGACACATTGTAGTAATAACACTTTTCTGAGTAAGCCAGCTTATCCATGAGTACCTGTTTTTCTTTGTTTTTGTTTCTTGTCTTTCTCACTTTTTTTGTATGGCACATACATGCATCAGTTTCTCTTCGAATTCTGCACGTTTTTTTCCCCGTTAAACTGTTGCAAGTACCCACATCTATACACATATAGTCTCTTGTGAACGTGTCTATAAACTCTGGATCTTTGTTTTCTTCAGGTATGTACAGTACCAACAGGCCCAGCACCAGACTGATGTTCGATGTGGTTTACCAAGTAACTAAAAGCAGTGCAAGGACTTGGAGCCAGCTGTGTCACGGCAGGAAGATGGCGATTTCAGGTTTGAATTGTAGCATAATGCATGTATCCATGAAACACTTTGAATGCCTTGGACATCACTGTCTACAATTTCAATGCGTGTCTCTGGAATGTGTCTAGCCGACACTGAAGTCTGATGCTGCCCAAGAATATCTGTGAGCAGTCAAGCGTATATCAGAATCCCAAACCTTGGTCCCACTCGTAAACAGATCAATTCTCATGCAGACGCATGCATTCAGTGTCAGTGTTTCAACCAGCCGAACTACCTTATTTGCTTGCATAATTTGCACACTCTTTTCCGTGATTTTAGAGCTGCAAAAAGGGGTTGCACAAATTATGCGGAGATTTCGCGAACACATTCGAAACAGCGTAACGCGCCAGGTATAAACATAGCACAGATGGAAGGTACCTGTTTTGTTTGGCAGAACTAACGCATACTTTAACTACCCAGATCCGGTCATGCGCAGTCCAGTCATAATCACTGGTCGAGAGATCCAAGTGGGAATCGTTGCGGCTGCTGTCACTGCCATCCCAAGTTCATTGTCCTTGCCTCTGTCGAGTGCGTATAGTAGCCTATCGCAAGTGAACGGTGAAAATGTGACTGGCTGATGGAGAAACCTAAACTTCTGAAATCAACCGAGCATGAGCTGGAGCACACACACAGAGACGAGTGATGCATTATCCAATCATGGTAGTCACATTTGGGGGCAGAATGCAAAAACATTCATGCACTAGGATTTATGAAAGTATTATATGTAATGAAAATAATTCAAATTCACCACCACGGCCCCATTATAATCATGAGGTGGTTCTGGTACGAAAGAATGTAATGTAGTGTCCCTTTTTGTTTTCTTTAACTGAGACCATAGCGAATGGTCTGAAATAAGCAGCTGTTTCACTTTAGGCAAGCGCACCCATTCTATGGTAGAAGACATTGTTAAGCAGTTATTCATGTACATTCAATGTTAAAAGTACTTACGCAGAACTAAAGCGACAAGGGGAGAAGTGTATAAAGCAAGAAAACCGCTGCCACTACAAAGACAACCGCAGTGGCACCGGCGCTCGCATGCCCTCTTATAAACAGTTAGGCCTTTAGCGGTGGATGCTCGCTCTGTAGCAAATTGACGTGACAGTTTTGTGACCAGAAAAGCTGTTGCAGGATTGTGGTTTCATTGAACTTAGTCTGACACAATGCATAGTAGTGCTTGTTTTAAAGGTGAACATTTGACAGAGATCTGTCTGGTTGGGACAAAATTAAAGGTGAAAAAAAGGGGGGACACCAACCAATAGTAGTACTCGGCATGCAATCATGAGTTTTTCTTGGTAAGAGTACGGAAACAAATTGAAATATCGGCTAACTTGAGACCAATCAAAATAATGCGAACCTCAGCTTGGCTGCTCTTGAGGCGAGACTGCCAATTCCTAAATATCAATTCCTTTTTTTTAGGTGCAGCTATAAAAGCGGATGTTTTCTGTCAGGCAAATTTCCGCTCGTCGAGGGCCAGAAAATATAGGGAATCGTATCTGATTTATTCAGTACCGTCCAGCCTACAGGCATAAACGCTGTAAAAGAACCTTTGAGTCCATTAGATATGGTGGAGGGTTAGCAAAGACAATAAAAGGTTAAGGTATTTCACCTGTACAAGCTAACAATGTTTCTTCCCAAAAGTCTCTTTTCAGGTTCTCATCCCCCGCCTAGTTCAACGAGAACAATGGCATTAAACAGTGTAGCCACTTTTTTAGCAAAAAGCTTTCGTTGGAAATGCAGTTTGTGCAGTGTGGGAAGAGGGGAACATGCAGCAAGTGCAGCACCTGTACTTTGCGTATGTGTTCCTTTCTTCGTCCTGGTTTCTTACACTGCACATACAGTGCATTTCCAAGAGTAGCCCACGCCCTGGAGTGGATCCTTCTTTTTTGCTCTTTCCATTTCTGTTAGTGACGCTAACACATGTCACTCAACGTTCCACTTCCCCCTCTCTTTTTTCTTTCTCTCTCTTTGTTTTTTGTTTGTTTGCATGGCCATCTTCTCCTTCTGTGGACGAGGGAGAATGTGTAAAGCGTACAGAAACAAACACTCGAGAATGCGGTTACCATCCTGACAAAAACAAGTCCACTTGTTGAAATGTTGACTCCAGCCACATTTTCTGTTCTCCATATTTTTTAGCGATCTGTTCATCAATTAAAGCTGTGATAGGTATGCAGATGCAAAATACCTTAACCACCACATCTTGCACAAAAGGGGCATAGCTGTCTTTCTGTGCATTTGAACTGACTATGACATTGGCATGCAGGGTCCCCGAAATTATTCTCTCACCTCTGTTCTGAGTAGGTGGGGGGATAAAATTTCTATTAATTGTGGCTTGCGATATTCATACAGAAGTACCATTCTTTTCTTGCCACTGGCCATGTAGGATGCAAAACAACACTTTTCTTGGTACTTTAACAAGTAGAAATGCTTTTGGCTGTGCACTCCCATGTGTTAATTTTTGTCATTGGGATGGGTTGATTGGTGTTTCATGTAACAATTTCTCATTTGTATCTGCAGGTTCATATGGCAAATGAGGATGTTGTACTAAAGCCCTCATACTACCACCTGATGTGGGTGCACAAGGACTCCCACATTGTGGAAAGGTCTGCGGCAGCCACCTGGTTCACAGAAGCACTTGCACGATGATGGTCTACAGGGTCTACACTGTCGAACTCCTTTATGGCAGAGGGTGGCAAGAAGCTGGTGCAACAGGCATTATCACCTCATGAAGTGGAAGCGCTTAGAGGTCAGTCTGCACGGTTGCAACACATATTTATAAGCCTGTCAGCCACCTGTCGTAGATATTGTTTCCGTATTACCTGTTACAAATTTAGTGACTATGGTACCCTGGCGGCTACTAAGACCAGTTAGCTCACTCATAAGCCACAGTAATCTGGTGCAAGTCTGTGAAATGTTGAAATTCGTGCCTATACGAGTGTGTGTGCATACCAAGGGTTAAATATAGCTAAAACACATCTGCCACTATGTCCGCTGCCCACAGCAGTTATTGGAACATTAAGCCTAAATTACTGTCCAGTATAGTACTGGAATCTCAGCTGGAATAAGCCTTAGTAAAGTTTGCCTGCTTTGTTGCAGTGCTCCCTGTTATGCCTCACATGACTTGTTACACTCTTCGTTGAGGGCTCTTGTTCTAGTATCTGCCACTATAGAACTACTTGGTGGTGCCTTTTTTATAATGTGGAAGCTGTGAGCATTGTGCTGCTTACCTTATGCATTTCTGTGTGTTTGCTCGCTGCCTGCATTGTTGCTGCTTTGCGGTTAATGCCCATCTAAACTTATGTATGGTTTCTTACCAGTGTCACTTTGCCATGCCTAGCTGTGCCCATGGTGCAAGCCTTGCTTGTTTAGTGCCTATCATAAAGATGTAAAGAACAGTTAGCAATAGACTGATCTCACCGTGAGTTCCACTACGCCGCCGCTGCCGCAGTGCACTGCCGGTACTTGGAGTACTTGGTTCGTTCAACTGCATAGCTGCTGCATTGGCACGCTGTGTTTATGAGCTTTAGTGGCTTTATTTGAATGAAGCTGGATGGTTGGGCTCATGTGAGTTGTTACGCCGCCTTTGTATCGCCTGGCGTCGGCGGCGGAAGAAAGAACTATCGCGAACGCTTTTGGCCTAGGTCGGTCAACTGTTAACACCATATTTCGCGAGTTCTGCGCCGTCGTAGTGCGCAAGCTGGGACGAAAGTTTGTGAGATTCCCCAAACAAACTGAGTTGGCGGAACATCTTCGCCAATTTAGGGCAGTGACCGGTTTTCCGCAAGGTGTAGGCGCTCTTGACGGCTGCCACATTGAGGTGTGCCCGCCAGTAGAACACGCCTCGGATTACATCAACTATAAAGGGTGGTACAGCACCATCCTTTTGGCTGTAGCCGACCACAACTACAAGTTCTTATACACAAACGTTGGGTCGCCTGGCAGGAACCATGACGCTGGCGTATTTGAAACCTCACAGCTTCCAAACTTGTTGGCCAGTCCTCTCTTCAAAGCGGAAGGAAAAGTTATGGGAGGAGTCACAGTGGAACCGTTGTTGCTTGCCGATCAAGCATTCCCCCTACAGACTCACATAATGAAGCCGTTTCCCAATGCAGGTCCACCAGGCTCGTCTACAGCGGTGTTCAATTATCGCCTATGCAGTGCCCGGCGCATTGTTGAGAATGCGTTTGGGCGGTTAAAGGCACGTTTTCGTGTCTTACTAAAAGGACTGGAGTGCGACATCACTAATGTTAACGCTGTCATCCGCACATGTTGTGTGGTACACAACATCTGTGAGGAACTGAGTGACTGCTGTGATGCAAATTGGCTTGACGAGGCGCGTACGCGAGAGCAAGGGCTTCCTCAGCCGTCATGCACCAGCAACAGAACGGAGCCTTCGGGTGTTGCTGTTCGCAACACCCTGGCAAGTTACCTTGCGTCGAGCTGAAATTTTGATGAAGTTCTGCTAACATCCATTGTATTACTTTTTCGAACTTTTGTGAAGATGCACAGTGTATGATGCCCTGCATTGAAATGCAAGTACATGATAATATTGGATTGAGTGCAATAGTTGATAAACTTTCACCGAACAAATAACAGTGATGAAATAAAATTTATTCCTTTGCTTTCTTTGACGAAAAGTAGGCACTCATCATTTGAAGCATGCCTTTCTGCAAGTTGTTTGACTCTTTTTGGAGAGCAACAAGCTCTTTCTTGAGCTCCAAGCTGTCACTGGCAGCCTTGGCCGCACGTTCTTCGGCTTTTTCGTGGAGTGCCACGAGGTCATGCAGCATTGCGCTTGCTGGCCGCTTTTTGCTTTTCTTTTTGCTGCTTGTGCTGCCATTTGTGCTGCTGCTTGTGCTGCTCGCGCTTGGTTCAGCTGCCTGGGCTTCGGTCTCCACAGTGGAATCCCCATCTACGATGGGCGCAGGGTCAGCTGTCGCTGCACTTTCGCCTTCTTCTGTGGGGTATGTGGCCACAAGTTCACTGCCGGCGGGTGCTTGATCAACTACTGGCACCTGTGCATGACAGGAAAAGAAAACATATAAAAACAAACTGTACTTGTTCACATCTCCCTAGCAAGAAACACCTTCGATTGGACATAAACCTCTACAGCACCTGGTAAAATGTATGGTTTACTTTAAATGGAATATAGGTCATGCCTAAGTATGAGCTTGGATGCAACTAACTGCAGCCTCTATTGCTATCTTGTGGGATGTGATGGGTTAAGTGCAAGAAAAAAATAATAAAGAATGACATGTTTACAGGCCTGCTTGGTCAATTTGCAATGTGGTGCGCTACCATCATCACACGCAATACTGTACAGCATACTCATAACATCCATCAAGTCGGTGTATAGCAATAACCTGTTACTAGTTGTAGCGTTATGGTGAAAACAGCTGATTACCTCCAAGCTTTCCTCGATCAGGTCACTGTCGTTGATTGGCAGGGATCCGAGGAAAGAATGCAGCTGCCAATAAAATGGCCACTCTATTCCCTTAGCGCCTGTTGTGGTTCCACAACGTCTCAGCTTTCTGCAAAAGAAGTTTTCACGAATGCATAAAATTTTGCAGCATATAAATATATACAGGGTGTCCCAGCTAACTAGACCCAAGATTTAAAAAAAAGAAACATGCGCTGCAGCAAAACTTTACCAGATGTATATTAGTGGTAGCCGTGTGTACATTAACTTGTATTTTTTTCATGACTGAGTGTTTATTAATTAATTAACTTTAATTTGCCAACTTTTTTATTCTTGGAAAATGTTCTCGCCTCAAATAACCCTCGAACCAATCATTTATTTTTTTACTGGAACCTGTCTGGTTGTTTTTTACGAGAAAAAACAAAAGTGCACGAAACACGCCAAATATTAAATAGACGTGCGCTTGTGCGCCTCTACTCTAGCGCTTCCAAGGGTTCTTTAGTTGATACTTGGCTGCGTTCGTGCAACACCGCCTTGTACAGGGCTTCACGCTCGATTATGGACGCGTCAGCAGCGTGTTTTGATGCGCGTCTACCAAATAGCGTGAACCGCTGCTCAATGAACGAACGCAGCCGTGTATCAATCTCGTGAAAGGCACACGAGATTTTTGCACCACGGGCAAACTTGTGCGCGTGTAACAAACACGAAGTTTTAGCTTTAGTCAGGGCTGGCGTTGAAAATGCATAGTGCCATTAGTAGCAAATGAGTGCACAAGTTCAAGAACTACGCCATTCTGCACAAAAACGATTCGTTTCCAATGCGTAGCTACGCGTCTCGGTAGCTACCGTGTGGTGAAGAGCGAGGCCTAATTAAAATAGAAAGTCTTCCGTTGTAGTGCTTATACACGTCACATAAAGTGGCAACAAAGATAGATGAAAATAACGCTCACCTGTATTGCCTGTTCAAATTCTCAAGCTTCTGCCGTACCTGCTTGACGCTATACGGTCCTTCGCCCGCCGGCAAGCCTGAGTTCAAGGTCTCCACCATGGACTTATATATCTGCAGGTTTCTCGTGTTGGACCTCAAAGCCGGTAATTTATCTTGCCAGATGCATATCAACGCCTCCGTCGTCGCAACGGTCCAGTTGACACGCTTTTGGCTCGATGTGTCACTGGGAGCCGAGCTGCTCGCGTCCGACATGGGGGCCGCCATGTTGTCAGTTTACGGCGCTAACAGGGGTTGCCTACCTCCGTTTACGAAAACGGTCGTTAGCGGATTAACTGCGGTTAGGGTTGTCGTGTGACAAGGTACAACAGCCGTTAGACTTAACGGCCGTCGTACTTAACTGCGGTTAGACTACCCGTGTGACAAGG
The DNA here is from genome assembly GCA_013339685.2 of Hyalomma asiaticum. Lineage (NCBI taxonomy): Eukaryota > Metazoa > Arthropoda > Arachnida > Ixodida > Ixodidae > Hyalomma > Hyalomma asiaticum. The sequence goes on from JABSTT010001825.1 coordinate 24,425, forward strand.
GTATTAGTAATGAACTGCCCACTGCTTTCGAAGTGGTGAAGGCTTAGTGATGATAACTGCGCATAGCAAACAGCTGACCGCTGCAGGCCGCCAATGTGAGCAGCCACTTATCCGTTCCTCGTATTCTCAGCGTGTGCACCCTATGCTGAAGAACACAAATGCAGTCATGCAATGCTTTATCCAGTTATTCACATGTGCTTTATGCTAAAGGGAGTAGGCGGCAGTATTAAGTGTTCCGGAATGTCGTAAGCAAGATATAATAAAACAAACCAGTCAGAAGGTGACCGCAGCCTTTTCTCGCGGATCTTTGAAATGGACACAAACTTTCAGAAAGATCATAAGGTTCTGACAACAGGTCGTAAACATCTGTACATATCATCCAACACCTGCCTAGCTCCTGTGAATGCATGTGAACGTTTGTGGTAGTAAACAAAAAACGAGACTCATGTTTTTTTTTCCTTGTCCATCACGCAACTTTGAAAAGTTATGGACATCTCTGTGCATTTTGTCCAAGTTGCTTTCTGTGCACTACAGCACTATCACATGAAGCGGATTGGTTTCACATGACAACGGCAATGTGCTGATGCATTTTACACACTCGGCTATTATGGGCTCATTATGATGGTGTCTGGTCACTGCCACCACCAGTTTAAGTAACTGCTAACAGCTGCAATGTAGAAAAAAAGTTCTTCGTTCTTGTGCAAGTAAGACTGAAAGGAAAGGTTAACAGAGCACAGAGGAAAATCTAGCTAATACGCCGCTCCTGACGGCGTATAAGCTGTCACCTGGGATTCTGGTGCGCAGAATTTTGACCACCTGGGATTCTTTGACGTGCAGTGATGTCGCACAGTACACGGGCTTCAACTTTTCGCCTCCATTGCAGTGCAGCCATAGCTGCCCGGATTCGATCCCGCTACCTTCGTGTCTGCACCTGAGTGCCATACCCACTAGACCACAGTGGCAGGGCACATTTCTTTGTTAGAAACAACCTAATGATGCCAAGGAAAGCATAGGGCAAGTTGGGCAGCAGCCATCTTACGAAAAATATGTTCTACGTGACGCCATCTGGCACAAAGTGTTCCATACTCATCGCCATGGCAACGGGTGGTGCTGTCTAGCACTCCCAGGATTATACAGGCACGAGTACCCAATAATGTGGATGGGAGAATGACTGCCTTTGCAGCTCAGTCAGTAGAGCATTGGACGCGTTATCCGAAGGTTGTAGGTTTGGTCTTTACCAAAGGCGCGTGTGTGTGTTTGTCCACTTTAATTCCTTTCCATCTATTGCATAATTACTACAGTACATAAAAAAACTACAATTTCCCCTATGCCATTCTTGGCTTCATCAGGAGTAAAAAAAACTTAAAATATTTTTAAGAGCTGAAATTTCGTTTCACAATATCAGTTCAGTTTATTAACCTTAAGGGTCTCCCGAAGGAGACATTACATAAGGGGTGGGTTAACAAAACTTTCACATGATTTATACATTAAATAGTTTCATATTGATTTTTTATACGTTGTTGGAACAAGGACGGGCAGGTGATGGCGGCAATGTCAGCAGGAAGGCCGTTCCAGTCTTTGGCAGTGCGTGGGATGAATGAGGCAGAGAAGTGAGCAGTTCGGGCACGTGGGCGTGCGACTTGTTGCGGATGACAGGTGCGGTGAGAAATGCGTGCAGCGGGAACGATGTATGGAGCTTGATTAAGGGTGCTGTAAAAGAACTTGTGAAAAAGAGCAAGACCGGAGGTGCGTCGACGATCAGAAAGCTGCGGTAAGCCGGATTCTGCCTTAAGTGCTGAAATGCTGATATTATATGAGTAGCTTGAGTGAATGAACCTAGTAGCGCGATTCTGCACAGCTTCAAGAGAATCGATGAGATATGATTGATGTGGGTTCCAGATGGCTGATGCATACTCCAGCCTTGGTCTTACGAGTGACTGATAGGCGAGCAACTTCACATTTCGGGGGGCCTGACGAAGATTACGTCTAAGAAAACCTAGGGTTCGGTTCGCTGATGATATGATATTAGAAATATGAGCATGCCAGGTCAGATCGTTGCAAAGAGTGATTCCTAGATATTTATAAGAATGTACATTCTCGAGAGGCGTGCTTTTAATTCTGTAAGAAGATTCTATGGGATTAGCACTGCGAGAAAATGATATAACTTTACATTTGTTTGCATCTAAGGTCATTAGCCAATCATCACACCAAATAGCTATGTTATCTAGATCTTTTTGGAGAGCAATTTGATTGTGGGTGTTATATATAGTGCGATAAATGACACAGTCATCCGCGAACATTCTAATTTTACAAGAGACATATGAAGGTAGGTCATTAATATATATTAAGAATAGCAAAGGGCCGAGGACCGATCCTTGCGGAACGCCAGATGTTACTAGTACTGAGTTAGATAAGTGATTATTTATAATTACGGATTGGGAGCGGTTACTAAGAAATTCACTAATCCACCTCAAGACATCCGCATGCAAGTTAAGTTTTCCTAGCTTTAATAATAGGCACTGGTGGGGAACCTTATCAAAGGCCTTGCAGAAGTCCAGGAAGATTACGTCACTCTGTGTATTAATATCAAGATTAGTATGAATGTCATGTAAAAAGATGGCAAGCTGTGTTTCACAAGAGAATCCTCTGCGGAATCCATGCTGAGCGGGATGAAAAATGTCGCCGAGCCAAGAAAGTTTATGACAAGAGAGTAGATGACATGTTCCATGATTTTGCAAGGAATGCTTGTTAATGAGATCGGACGGTAGTTCAGCGGGGATGTTTTGTTACCGGTTTTGTGGACTGGAACGACCTTCCCAACCTTCCAGTCATCTGGAATAAGGCCTAAAGAAAGAGACTGGGTGAACAGCAAAGATAAATAGGCTGCGGTTATGCACTTTGTGTTTTTCAAGATTTTTGCGTTAATTTCGTCTATACCTGAGGAAGATGAACACTTCAACTTGTTAATTATAGCACAAATTTCGTTTGCATTAAAGGTGATAGCTGGCATTGCAGAACTTATACAAAGCGATGGCGATGCAGGAGGTGCATTTGACTCGTTCCTAAAGACACTTGCAAAGGCGGAGTTGAACACATTAGCACAGTCGGCATCACTGAGGATTTCGTTTGATTCGTTTGTTATTTGTATGGTGTGTGTCTCACTAGGGTTAACAACTTTCCAAAATTGCTTTGGTTTATTAACTAATAGGTTCGGCAGGTCGTTATGGTAAAATGTGTGTTTGGCCTGACGTAATGCGTGCAGGTAGTTTTTTTCTGCTTCATAATAATTATCCCACGCACGTGAGTGCCCACTTTTCTTGGCAGTGCGATAAAGGCGCTTTTTTCTATTTTCCAAGCGTTTTAGGGCTGTCGTAAACCATGGCTTTTGCTGGGAGGAACGAAAAGAGACTTTCGGAATATATCTGTTTGTTACTTCACTTAGTTTATCTTTGAAGCGCTTCCAGTTGCCATCTGTGGAATGTTCATGAAATGTTGACTGGAATACAGGAAAGAATAAAGCCATGGCTTCGTTAATCGCTTCGTAATTACCTTTGTCATAGAGACGTATTGTTTTCTCAAAGGTATTTCGTGCTGGTGGAGTGAATGAGAAAATGGCATGGATGGGTTTATGATCACTGATTTCAGGTAAACAGCTAATGGATGAAAGGCTGTCGGGGAAATCGGTTAGTACGAGATCAAGGACGTAATTACCTTTGTCATAGAGACGTATTGTTTTCTCAAAGGTATTTCGTGCTGGTGGAGTGAATGAGAAAATGGCATGGATGGGTTTATGATCACTTATTTCAGGTAAACAGCTAATGGATGAAAGGCTGTCGGGGAAATCGGTTAGTACAAGATCAAGGACGTAATTACCTTTGTCATAGAGACGTATTGTTTTCTCAAAGGTATTTTGTGCTGGTGGAGTGAATGAGAAAATGGCATGGATGGGTTTATGATCACTGATTTCAGGTAAACAGCTAATGGATGAAAGGCTGTCGGGGAAATCGGTTAGTACAAGATCAAGGACGTTAGCAACCTGTTGGGTAACCCGGGTAGGTTCTGTTACCAACTGAGAAAGATTAAAGTTCAGGCAAAAATCAACAAAATTGCGTGTGTCTGTGCTCCCTGGCGCTGGCGATGATTGTAGGTTGCACCAGTCTATTTGTGGAAAATTAAAATCACCAAATAAGAGAATCTGCGCGGTGGGGTGCTGTTTCACCAGTTTGCTTACAATGTCATTAAGCTGAAAACAGAATTCAGAAGTGGCACCAGGGGGCCTGTAGCAAACACCGAGTAGGACTTTTTTAGGAGAGGTATGGATTAGTACCCATAGTACCTCCAGGCTTGATGGAATGCTTATTGGTGAGCATGGTAGACGCTCGTGTAGTGCTATTAGTACGCCACCACCGCGGGCTCCTGCACGGTCTTTTCGATAAAGGCAGAATTTGGGCAAGTCGCTTAAGACTTCGCCATCAGTGATGTCACCACTTAGCCACGTTTCAGTCAGTAGCAGTATATCGCTACCTGTTGATAAAACTGTGCTTGGGCTGTGATCAGGCTGTATGGGAAGCATGTTGCATATCCTGCACAATGGTATACTCACTGCTAATGTTACTTTAGTGAGCTGTAATCAGGTGACATGATTGATTTCTGGGGTTTCACATCCCAAAACATGCACTGACAATCTCCGACATTGCACTCAGTTTCAATCACCCACGCCGGAAAGTGGGCCTGACGTCATGATCTTGGCTGCCAACGCTACGATGCAGTGAACTCCATAGACTTAATATTGAGCAGTAAGTGTCGCTACTGTACGTTAAGTTATTGTCGGAGTTTATCCAATTCATTATTTAAAACCTGGAGGAGTTAGTCGAGTACTCAAAATAGGTGAGCTGAAATCGGTCAGATATAAACGCAGTGTGGGACAGAAGGCACCACTCCAATTTTTGGAGTAGCTCCTTCAATTTTTATGGGATAGCCGGCTCTCACGTAGCCTACGTTCCCATGTTTCCACATTAAAAAAAAACTCCAATTCTTTAGTTTTCTCGTTTTCTTACAACTTCTCCATTGTCACCAGGAATAGCGAAGTGGTTCCAATCACACAAATCCAATCTTTCAGTCTTGCTCAACCTAATATGTGCCCTTAGTGTCCCTATAAATGAGGGAACTCCTCTAACATACTGTTCTTGTCTTTTTCAGGTGCCACACAGCTGTCCGAGGCCACTCCGAAGAAGAGTCAAAGAAGGGCCACAAAAGGTTTGAATGGCTGCTACAGAAAACTAGCAAGCTGAGAGAACCGAGGATGAAATAAACAAGTCGGCCATTTTTTTTTGCTATCAAAACTACTGTCTTGCAGCCTGCCATTATTTCTCGGGCATAAAGAAGTGTGCACATTTTGGTCCGGAGTACATTTGAATCATGGCACAATGATATTAAGATTAGTAACATCCACTGTTTCGGCAACATTGTGTAATCATGCGAAATTATAGTATGTGGCGCCGATCGGTGGGTGCGAGATTACAGAAAACTAGCCGGATAAACCAAACCGTGCCAAACCGGCCGGATACACCAGATCACACCAAAACACGCCAAACCAGCCGGATACACCAAACCACGCCAAACCGGCCGGATATGCCAGATCACACCAAACCACGCCAAACCGGCCGGATACGCCAGATCACACCAAACCACGCCAAACCGGCCGGGTACACCAGACACGCCAGAACCGGTGTCTGAATTTCCGCTCTGGTGTGAACGGGTAAAATACACCAGACTCGGGCTGGTGGGTTTTTCGACTGGGGAAGATGACGTGCGATCTCAGCTCGAGCCGCCCAACAACAACTACGCAGCAGCCCGAGACCTGACATGGCCTCGCCGCTCGTGTTCTAGAATCGCACGCATTGCGAACCACATCGAGGCGGCTTCCAGGTAGACAACACGGCCTCCCGTACCGCCATTGAGGAGACTCTTCCCACCGCGCTTGCTTCGAAACAAGGTGGGCTGCGCTACGGCGAGACGAGAGGTGGAAGCGGCCAAACACCCGGTTGAAGGAAAGCTTCAGCTGGCCGAAATGAGCTCCATCGGTCACAGCGATGCCATCGGCTTCCTTTCCTTGCGTAAGTGCTGTTTTTTGCGGAACGGAAAATCAGAACGCCGCCGACTATTTACCGCCTAAGTTCTGTGCTAGAAGTCTCCAAGCTCTGTTGATTTCTTAATATTTCTAAGCTCACAAATTCACCGTGTCCAGGCCAGTGCATATGACCTCGGCTGCAGGTTCGGCTCAGTGACATTTCTTAACTAAATCAATTTGGTATTAGCTGACTTTCTTCAATTCATTGTGCTTGGCGGCTTCCCCAATTTGTGCTGCAATATTACGGCAGCTCAAACGCTGTGCCGCTGAGACTCTACGGTGCATATGCATCTTACACTGTTCGTATCTCTTACAGAGGCACCATATACCACGCCTCTTTCATGGGGGCTCATTCATCTCGAAATCGCGCCTATGCTTAACTTTTTGCTATTATCTCGCAACAGTGTGTTGCATAAACTACAATAAATATGTTATGATCTGCCACCGTGCAAAAACATAATTACTGCTCGATAAATGTATTCAGATAAACAAGCGCGAATGTGTGCCTCAAGTTGCCTTGAGGAGCGCTTAATTTCTTCACAAAAGCTGTTCTGCCATGAAAGATGGGCGCCGATTTGCATGTTTACAGTTCTTTTTGGTATTATTGTTTAAGCTGAGCGTCAGGCCTTGGATCATTGAAGGCAATGTCGGCCTTCACGACACCTGGTACTAAAATGTGGATATATGCTCCACGAATTCCAGGTCAGCGCTGCCGTAGTTTCCCGCCGCTGCTACCGTTTCTCCAGGAGCCATTTCGATGTGAACGCTTCACGCAACAGACCACTCCAAAGCAGGTGAGTAGTATCCTTAGAATTATCCGAAAGCAGCATCGACAAAATAGTAATGCTTTGCACGGCACTTTGGATTTAAGCTGAGTGCATTCCTGTGTTTGTAATTACTGTGCACACATTTCCTTCTAAACTACTCCAGGATCTCGTTGAGACAATCTCCGCACGATTGGGAAAGAATAATTTATCGTGCCAAAATCATGGCAATTGCATGAAAATATGTCACTATGAGGGCGTTGGTTGGTGGAAGGACATTATCAGGGAGTACCAGCGGTTTATTGTAGACATGGCTTAAACCCATAACGCATAGATTACTGAAGTTCCAAAATATTCCTGCAGGTCCGTGAGCACGGCTCAGTCAGCTCGGCTTCCGCAATTGGCACTGCCAACACCAAGCAAATCCGAGGACATCGCGGGACAGTTTCGGCCCAGCCGACGCACTTCTTCGGCACTTCGTCGCGGCCCCTGCCAGCCAGTTCAGCTCACAATAATGCAATGGAGTCCGGAAAGGAGCGCCATCGACTGGTGAGCAGCATATCACTCCATTTTGAAGAAAATTCTTGGGACGCTTTTTAACTGAAAAAAAGTTTTTTTTGCGTAAGGCCTTGCTTCCGAAAAACTTTATTTTCTCGATAAATGTGTATGAAACCGAAAGCTGAGCGAGTTGGTGAGAGTTCATTATGCGAAGACAAGGCGTGATAACACGGGCACAAGAGAAAAAGAATGGACAGCACTAAAACCATATAAAATGTAGAAGAGGGCTAAGGCGAAAATGGAAGAAGACAAACTTGTGTGTTCATATTTAGAATGGTAGGGCCACGTATCAAACATACCCAGTCTGTCAATCCCATTCAGCTGCATATTTGTCTTTTGTGTACCTTTATAGTTTACAGCATTGCCTTTTTAACTCAACATAATCTTGTTACAACATGAATGGGAGGTTAAAGATTATATGCCGAAAATCTTGTAGGCCGCGTGGAAATATATGCCCTTATTGAGTATTGGATTGTTCAAAAACTTATGAAGCCGTATTTCATTTATTTATATAGGGGCGATGCTCCTTAGGGTGTGGGTCTGTCCCTCCTCTGTATGTATGTATGTAGCCACCTCTAGTTTTGTTTATGAATGGCACAATAGATGGCGTTGTGTGTCCAGGATGCTACCTGGACAAATGCATCATCATCATCATCAGCTACCTCTTTCCTGAAGCCATGCACTACGCCATGAAACGCATATGGAAACATGCACCACGATGGCACTAAATACCCAACATTAACGAAAGACTGCCCGTTTCTAACGATGATGATGATGATGCATTTGTACTAGCGCGTTACGGCGCGTGTAAGAAGCTGGTGTAAGACGCTGTGGCCTCTCCGCCTTATACTCTTTCAGCAGTCATGTGATGGCGTCGGCAAACGCGGTGCGCGTTCCGGCCTGTGTAAGGGGCTGCGTAAGACGCTGTGGCCTCTCCCCCTTACTAGCGTGTACTGCACGTTTCTAACGCGTTTGTGCTAGCGTCCCCTTAAATGCGAGATCCCAGCGTTCGAATACAGTGTTTCTCACGTCTTTACATGATGATCGACTGGGCGAATTACACGGAAGATTCACGGTTTACCGATGTTTCACTCCGGAGCTTCGCCCACTCATCCTCATTCACCCCGTGGATATGCTGAGATTTTCTTTTAATTTGCAGAATACTGACAACCCTCCGTGAGGGTTATTACAGGAGTGGAAAAAATGAAAACATTATACAAGCAAGGTAAAGCAATGGCAATACAAACAGGGTATAGAAGAATAAAATGCACACAAGAGAAATGACATCATCACGTGCAAGTGTCACGATCACGGGGATCACTAATGTATACAACATACAAGCATAGCAATAGGTTGTCTACAAAAACAAAATAAAATGTTAGAGTGTGAATGCTTTTACCCGTACGCAAGTGGTTTAGCACATAGAACTTGGGGGCACCGACATGAGATTTGAAACATGACATGAATTGATTGATTGATGATTGACATGTCTCATGACATGACATGAGATTTAAAACACGACATGAAAATGAAAAACGGGAGGTACTCTTATTGCAGAAGTATTTTTTGAACATTAGGTCGCGTTTTTGGCGCGCTTTCCCTTTTTCTTTTTAACAGTGAAGGCTGAAGCATTAGTTTTATTGTGGCCATTCAACAATTGGTAAACAAAAATTCACAGCATATCCACGGAGTGAATGAAGATGAGTGGGCAAAGCTCCGGAGGTTCATCGTAGATCGTGCCGAGTTCCGGATTAATTTAGTCAACGCGCACGCTACGAATCCTTATGGTTCAACTACGCACAAGTGAAATCTCCCACCGGCACTTCATTGGAAGTCAAGATCCAGGGCCTATATATACATATATGGGTGGCCGGTGAACGGTTCTCCAGCGCGAGCAGTCGGTATTTTTCAAACAAGAAACTCGCTAGAAGACGCTGGCTGCGTCAAGCTTGTCTCTCGCGGGTGAGGGCGCGTTCTCCTTCTTTGCGAGCTGCTAGCGCGTTCATCGAAAAAAGAGCGTTTCCATAGTCAACGCGCGCCTTTCGCTCTCTCTGTCTCTCTCTCACACATGACTCCAGATGGAAGAGTGAGAGAGCTCGCGCGCCGGGAGGCACGCGCCGAGGGCGCGCCTCCCACACGCGCCCTCCTAGTAGCGCGTTCCTCGTAGGGAACGCGCTGGAGAGGTTGAAGATGTATCTTACCGCCTTTCGCTGTACGCTCTCGAGCATAATTCTGTCAGTATTAGTTGAAGGAAACCGCACTATGTTCGCATATTTCCAGCATCGGTCTTATAAAAGTGATGCAAGATAAACGCTTCGTGTCTGTGGTAGCGTAACGTAGCGGTCGTTTTAGCGGTATTAACAGCATTATTCTGTACGTAGTTTCGGCACTTGCGCATATATTATAGCAACAACATATTCCTGCATGCCCGTGAACGTGGTGCAGTAATCCCGCCATGCGAAAACGGCACTACTAATACCAAGCAAAGCCCAGGCCATTACGGCAATTTTTCGGGCCAGCCGAGGAATTTCTTTGGCAATTCATCGTGGCCGCTTCTTGCCAGCTAAAGGAGTACTGACACGATTCTGCGGCAGCGCAAAGTATAGATTTTTCGTTTTCTAGTCATGTATTGTTAACGCCCTCCACACACGGCAGACAGGAAACACGTACGAAATATTTTAGTTTGATTTTAAAGTTTTCGTCGCCCAGCACTGCAAGCCAGCCCCAGCGCAATGGACACTATGATGACGTATGAACACAATCTCTTAAATATCGCCGAAATCGCTGTCAGAGTGGCTGGACAACCGTGAAATTGTCGCTGTTTGCGTTCCCCACGTGTAATTGACCACAGACGACAGAGTTGCAGCGATGATATCACGAATTGCTGTCCCTACGTGACTTAGATGTACGTCCGACTGTGCTGATACGTCACAAGGAAACCGCCCCCTCGAAATCGAAACCGAAAGTGGGCTTTTAAGGGAGCCGTTTTAAAAATATGTTCATTGTGTTGCGAGGCACCATGATACTCTTTTTGGAGTTCTCCACGCCAGTGCTTTAATTTACAGCGACAATAAGAGAATGTCAAAAATTCGTGTCAGTACTCCTTTAACGTCGCTGTCGGAAAATGGAGTCTGGAAATGAGTTGATTTGCCTGCTGACCGGTGTATAGTTGCATTTCGAAGAAAATGAAAATGCCCGGAAACCTTTTATAGCAGAATGGACTTCTCAGAAGGCATATGAATTGATGAAAAAGTTTTCAGGCTTCGGGATCTTTCTCTGGGAAGGGACGTACTGCATCAGAAATGCTTTATTTTTCTGGATGAATGTGTATAATCCCGAAAGATGAATTGTTGGTCAGAGTTAATTCAGCGAACGTCAGGCGTGAAACACGGACACAACAGAGGAGTGCACAGTATTAGCACGATATCAGGTGAACGAGAGGACTGATGCGAAAAAGAAAGAAGATACAGAAATTGGGGGATAATCCAAAGAACGGCACGCCACATGTCAAACAGGTACAGTCGAATCTCATTAATTCGAACACGCTTAATTCGAATTCCGGTTTATTCGAACTGACGCTGCGGTCCCGGCAAAGTTATGTGTATTTCAATGGCCGAAAACGCCCGGTAATTCGAACGCGCAAGCATCTGCGACGGTTAATTCGAACATCCCGCGCTCCGAAAATTGCTCGAATCACGTGGCGGCGCCTACAACGAGGGTATTTCCACTGGTATTTCTGACCCCGCCGCGGAGAAAACGCGTAATAGAGCCTCCCCCCCCCCCTTCCCCTTCGCGCTTCATTCGTCAAGGTATCATGGACATTGAACACTGGCACGGGAAGAAAAAAAGAAAAACGCGCACAGCAGGAGACGCCGATGTGACAGCACAACTCGCGGGGAGACCGGGGGCCCCTTTGCCTCTCTCCTTTGAGGAGAGAGTCGATTCCGGTTGTGGCCTTCCCTGCTTGAGCATCCAGGAAAGAATGAAAGACGCTGTTATCTGCGTTGCCGAGGCATGGCCGCTAACTCTTTCCTCCATTTTCTCAGAGGAGAGAGCCGTGCGGCGTCTGCCGTAACCAAAAAAAAAACCAACCCACCGAGCGATCACGTGTTGCGTAGCCTCCTCGCCTGGCCAGCCTGGCCGCCCGGCCAGCCCGGCTGCTGAAAAAAAAAGCATTCGCAGACAAAAGCCGCGGCAGTGGAGAGCCGGAGAATATTCGTTCGTGGTCGTTCTTTTGTGGTCGTTCTATGGCGCTGTATTATAAACTGCTCCCGAACAAGACGATTACTTTTCAAGGCGACGATTGTGCCGGCGGCAAGCTAAGCAAGGAGAGGCTGACGGTAATGGTGTGAACAAACGCGACGGGCACGGAGCGTTGCCGATTGCTAGTGATCGGTAAATCGGCCAAGGCTCGCTGTTTTAAGGGCGCGAAGACCTTGCCAGCCAATTACGTCGCCAACAAGAAGTCATGGATGACTATGGACATTTTTTCAGACTGGGTGCGTACTCTGGACAGAAAGTTTGCCGCTAAAGGCCGGAATGTACTCTTCGTTGACAACTGCATGGCGCACTGCGACATAGAAGGCCTGCGCTCAATTCGGCTCGTTTTTCTGCCGAAAAACACGATGGCCCATGGGTATGGGAGTCATTCAAAATTTGAAAACTCTCTACAGGCGCCATATCGCGGAACGGATGCTATTGTGCATGGACAGCGACAAAACATATGCCGTCGACCTCCTCAGCGCTCTCCATATCCTTGCCGCTGCGTGGGCCTCCATTAAGCCAGACGCCATCAACAACTGTTTCCGGCGATGTGGGTTTGGCCAATGCCTCCGCGAACCCGCGGCCAGTGGTGATGCGGATCAGGCCAATGATGAGGCAGTGCAGACTTCGTCGGACGATGACGATAACTGCGTGTCCGAAAGGGGCAGCAGTGTTCTTCCGAACGGCATGGCCTTTGAGGGCTACGTGAATGTGGACGCGGGTGTAGACGTCTGTGGTGTCGTCACCGACGCCGAAATCCTACAAGCCACGTGCCCTTGACAGAGGGCTTCAGGGGACCCTTTACTCCCAGTGGCGAGGACTCTGATGCCAGCGACGAAGTACCCCCTGCCCATCGACTCCACCAAATGCAAGTGAAGTAGCGTCGGCGCTGGACTTAGCCACGTGCTACTTCTCTTTCCAGCAAAATGCAGATGCTGGTTTAGAACTCGTTAGCAAGCTTCAAGCCATATTCATTGACTCATTGCAGGAAAAACGTGTGCAGACGCGCATAACCGACTACTTTTCTTAATGATGGGTATGGTGTAAATAAGCGCGAAATAAGCGGGAATAAGTGCGTGAAAATAAGTGCGAATAAATCTTTGTGTGCTTCCCACTCGTGTTCGCTCATTGCACATGTGCCGCTGCAGGTGAGTGCTCAATTCAATGTGCTTTCTTTAATTCGAACTTCTTTTAATTCGAACAAATTTTCGGGCCCCTTCGAGTTCGAATTATCGAGATTCGACTGTACATTTGCCGGTCTACGTGAGAGGCAATGGTTAAGTAAATCTCTCTGTTCTACATGAAAGCTGATCGAAGGTTGTCTCGCGCACGTGCTTGCACTACTATTGATCTGCCAAGCTACGAACAGCAAGCGCGTTTCATCAATATTATACCTACATAGCATCGTGCTTTCATTGACTTGACCGTGCATTTCAAATCCTGGCAGTGCGACAAAATACAAGAAGGCGTTCCACGGGTCACAACACTTATTTTTCAGTTATTCTCTGGTTAATACAACCTCTCTGTATACAACAAAGAACTAAAGCCTTCTCTATAGTCAAACAACGAGCTGTGGACTTACTTTTAGAACATAATCTTCGTAGGGCACCTTCTAATGTAATGGAAGCAAAATCGCTCACCTTAGAACAATTGTTCTCGGCGAAGACCAACAAGGAAGAAAGCCCTTTGCGGGGAAATGTTTCCCAGGAAGCGCCCTTGCAAGTTTGTGTAGTGGGGAAACTACAGAACTGCCCTAACATCTCTGAGTTTTTCAGGCCCCTTTAGCGTACGCAATTCCCAGGTCAGTTGCGGCGTCAGTTGATATCATATATCTCACTTCTGGCAGACTGTAAACAAAATTCCACGCTCGCCTTATGTAAAAACTTCGGAACGGCATTCTTAAATACATAAGAGCGTTTTCAATAGTCTGCAGTATTTAAATAAGCCGTGAGTATTTACATGCGCATAAAAAATTAAGTCAGCAGTGCGTTTTATGTTTAGCTGTCGCAGATTAATTTAAACGCTTCGTAAATTGGGGAGAGCATATTGATTCAAGCATGTTCGATGAATACACCTAAATTTTTTCATTAATGCAAGCTCGCTTCCCAGCTTTCTAGCATTCGCAGCAACATCTGTTTTCGCGACAGCTGGCACGTCAAAGTCAATATGGAGCCCGAATGGGAGATATCCACTACTGACATCTATCCGCGTCTCTTAATGCTCTCAAAAGAGTCAGTTTGAATCGGACGCTTCTCAGACGAAGCCACTGATGATGGGGCAAGAGTGCTGCATAATTTTTCGATTATGACTGGGTCAATGAAACACTGTTCGAAAATACACGGTGACACATTGCTAAACGTAATTGATCGTCTTTTCTTTAGTTGTACATTATTTCGATTACCGCTACCTAAAGGGTGTGCTGCGCAATCTTCTAAATTTCTGTGGTAATGCTGTGTGTAGGTTAAACGTGAAAGCGAACCGTACGTTAGACACCTGCCAATCGCGAACGAGCGGTTGACGAAGCCGGCGAACAGCCAATGGTGCCCTGTCCTGCCATATTTACTCGTTGGATGTCCCCATTAGCTAATAATCTCGGCACATGTGTATCATGAGAACCTGGGTTGAGCCTGCCTCAGTTTAACTAGAAGGAAATTGGTAAAAATATTTTGTAACGCGGTGGTAACAACTACGATTTGCGGCACATGGCCTATCAAAATCAACAAGGCGCTCGAATTCCGGACGTGCACTACCGACATTTTTGTGTTGCCGTCGCTGCAGCTGCTGCTGCTCCTGCTCCTTCTCGACGAGCCAATGCCACATCAACCCAGCTTGCAAGGCGGCAAGGACGACAAGGTAAACATTCCTGTGAATGTTGTTGAACAATTACGGTGACAAATCAAGAAGGCACCACTATACTCGCTGTAATTCAGGTGTACCTAACAGGGCGTCGTCTACTAATTTGAACAGCGTATGGTACACCGCTTCACTCAAGTTTTCATAGTTTGTTTCGAACTGGTCCAGTCTTCAGTGTGCCACTAGATATTTTCCCGCATTCTCGCCATCCCTCTTCTGAACATCCAGGGCAACCTGGAGGACTGCGGCATAACCAGCGGCAATGTCAAAGGACTGCAAGAAGGGCAGTTGCGCACACCCAACATTACGCTGCCGCCGGTGCTTCAAGTGCCTCAGGAGCCTGTCCAATGTGGTTGCCGGCGGTGAGGACCGCTATCCAGAAGGTGACAACTGGTATTCAATCTATTTTAGATGAACAGCACCGTCAATTCGCCGGACGATCCACTAACCTATGAACAATGCAGGGATTCCATGAAGTGGCCTTTGGAGTGTCTCTTCCTGGTCGCTCCTTGACGGTAGCTGCGGCTTCAACAAGGCCTCCCTGTCCGCTGATGATGGGAGCTTCATAGAATGCCCTCAAATGCGAAGCGATAGGACTGCGACCAACAATGCGCGATCCCAGTAGCTCCGGTATCACTAGCCTCCTGGGAGATTCGGACAGGGTATTAGTATTACTTACAGATTACATGTCCCAAATAGTTTGATGAATCTACTTTACAAATAATATTCGTTATATTTAAAAGGAAACTTTGTAAAGCGTCCAATTTGTGTTACTTTTTGAAATAGTGTTTGCTGAGGGTTAGTCCCTTGTAAGAATAATGCGTATGTATAAATCCAGCCGTACATACCAATTTAGGGACCTCAATTCTTTGTGGCGTCATTGAAACTTTGCTTTGTTGCTACAGAACAGACTGAAATGCAAACATTCTTGACATCCCTCAACAGGTACTCTGTCTTAGCCTTTAGTGGTGTTCCTTAGCGCTAGACCACATTAAGAGCATTTTGTTTAACTGTAATGAACCATCATATTTGCCGTTTATTTTCCCCTATCATGCAATTATGCATTACGGTGCTACAGACAAGACGTCAGCGGTTATACCATAGAGTAATCGATTATACTTACACGGCAGTACACTGCTAAAGGATATTCTGTATGTGTGTGAAATTGTTTCAGTAAAGACAGCCATGCATTTTGCGATATACTTCCCGGGGTCTGATAAAGATTTGTCAAGAATCGAGATACTGGAGTGAGTGTTTTTTTTTTGTAATGTGTACTGTAACGAACCAGTTTTTTGGGCTGCTAGCTTAGTAATGTAGCGACTCATTGGAGGCGAGTAATTTCAAGAAAATCACTGAATAGTTCCCGCGGCGCGTCTAAGGCGAGAAAATTGAACAGAAAAATTACAAGCTGGTTAGTTCCACAACGATTAATGTACAGCAAACGTCAGGCCAGAAGTCTTTTGTGCACAGGACAATCTTTTCTTTATTTTCTTTTTGTAAAGAAGACTGGGCACCGCTTCGGCCATCAAGTGATGAAATAAACCGTCGCAAGAATAATTGCAGGGGATTTACGCAAAGAAAACCAGGATATGAATTGCGCGAAAAAGCACGACAAAAGGCACGCCATACTCACGGCTCGAGAAAGACAAACACAAGTTGTCTCTTACCTAGTGACGGCCCGCTCACAGAAAACGTAGGTGGGGGGGAGGGGGGAGGGAGGCGTGACAAGAGCCATGTCTACTCTGGGTCGCTTACCACGCAAGAGGCCAAAATTCCTGATGGAATCTAAAAAAATAGAACATATAGATTTAGTGATGCCATGTACACCTCCCTAGTGTGAGGCACGATTCAACCTGATCTCAAACTTCCTCTCTCAGAATTCTAATCCTTTAACAACCGGTGTCTGCCAAAACAAGCGGTCTTTGTGACACTTTGAATGTGCTGAAGTTTTCTATATTGTGCAAATTATAGAACACCATTCATACACTGAATCTCTAAAAGTATCACACTGCTATAATTATTACTCCATGAACTTATTTATTCTGAGGGCCATCATTATTAGTATTGGATGTTTTTGCACCATGCGGAAATAATTTTAGAATCTGTTGGATGTTAGGGGGGGGGGGGAATTGGAATGACAAGAATTGGTACCCTCTCACTCGACGCACTGCGCAAGCTTATAGTTAGTGGCGGGTACCAGAATTTTTCAATCAGTTGGCTAGAGCTTAGACTTTGCCTGCTTACAACAAATGCTGTGGCAAATTTTGAATGAGAACAGATGGGTTAAAGGTACGTAAAGTCCACAAACACAGTTTCGTTGCCGTTTCTGGGCTTAATGCAACAACCATCAACAAAACATTACATCAGACACCAAGAACCGTAAGGTTGGAAATGTTTACACCAATAAGGGCGATGTGCTTAAGAAGGCCTTGATATTGAGCGGCGATCAGAGAACACATTGTGCATCTGTCGTCACATCTTGGGTACTCCCCAAAGTGATTACCAACTTTCCCGTCATTTAGGAGGAGCCCTTGAAATTGTAAACCGTGCCACATAATTCTTGTGTTAAATTGATGGCGACATGATCCCGCACATACCGCTCCTACAGGGGCTCCACTGCCCGGAGTTCTACAAAAGACAATATAATCATGAAAGTATATTACGGCGCCTACACTCCATCAAACGTTAGGTAGACTGCATACATTCGTTCATGGAAAAAATAAACAAAACCGTTTTACCCAGCGTAAGCAATACAAGCTTTTCATCTGTGTCGCAGCGCCTTTCTGACAAACGAAGACCTTTCAAGATCACGTGTGATCTCTGAAGGAGCCGCATGGTCACGCAAGCACGAGGAATACATGCCTTGGTTTACCAAAATTCAATACTGATACGAATAAATTTCATTGCGGTCTTAATAGATCCTAACGGCTTATTTCATTATCCTACGTAACATTGTTCGAGTTATTGTTATTTTCTTTCTGATCAAATTATTGTGTATTCATATTCACATTAAAGAACAAATGAACCTTTCAGGTATTATCAATTTATAAGATAATCCACATACGTTTTCGCTAATCTCCTTAAGTGGATAGATTACAAATTTTATTGGCCTTCATCATCATCATTGGGCAACGGGGCCTTTTCGGACGCGACATTGCATCTCAAGCAGCGCCCAGCGATTCCGGCTGTACAGTAGGACAACGCAGCTTTACATGCAGTTTTCGAGATAAGGGTTCGTAGTGCGAATGCTTCGACAAGCGAACAGCGGCATATTGGGCCTAGAGCTGAAAGAACTGGGCGACCCAGCCCTACAGTTGATGTTTGCGTGCGGCTGGGTCGCCGCACGCAAACATCAACTAGGCTAGGTGAGCCTGTCCGGTTCGCCGCACGCAAACATCAACTAGGCTAGGTGAGCCTGTCCGGTTCCGAAACACGATATTGAAACGACACCTTTGTCAGTAATGTTTGACTGGGGACAGACAATTTGCATATCACTGATACTAGACTGCTAAAGTTAGGTGGCAATATCCGCATCTGATAGCTTTCCAATTACATTTTCCAAGAAATTGCTGCAGTTAAATTATTTTAGACGGTAATGGGTAAAAACGAAACATTTAGCTGGGGCGGGCGTCAGGAAGGCTAAAGAAACTGAATATATAATGAGGTGACTAACTAGGTTTCGATATACATGTATATATATATATTAGTGGTTATTCATAAGGGCTAGTTTCTAGCCGATAACATGAAGATGTCATATCAGCCTTAAAGCAAATCGTTTGTCTACAGCCCTGCAGCGCGAGAAAGCCTGTGCTTTTTTCCGCAACAAAGCTATACTGAGCGCATGAAGAGGGCCGGAAGTCACGTGATGATAAAACCTCCACTGGTGATGTGTTTCGAAGGCTGTGGTGGCCAATAGGATTTCCTCAAATACGTCGGCGCCACCAACAGCGACGCAAGCGCTCATGGGAAATGTGTGCACGTGGCCGCAGCAACTGAGAGGGGCCCACACGGGCGTCGCGCTTTAGGTTTGATTCTGCGATATGGCGATACTTCACCGTTCGGGCAAATTTACTGCACAGAACATATTACTGCCTAACTTAATCATGAACGTTTTTTGTCTGTATATAGCTGTGATTGTTGCTGTGCTATCTCTATCCTTCGAGCTGACCCGCACGCTACGACTGGGCGAGCTGAGTGGTTCCGAAGTGTTATTGTCATTCGCGAACTCGCTTAAGCGATGTCCACCAACACAGCCAACGACCTAAAGCTTAGCTGCTCGCATTAAACACGCGATAGTACTGTCGGAATTTCGTAAAATCAGATAATTCGGTGGCGTGGTTACCTCACGAGTGGCCGTACCTTATATACGTTTTAGATACCTCAGATAGAGACCATGCGTCTTGACAGTAGCACCACGCGATGTGAAGCATGCAATGTTACGTCCGACGGAAATACTTGCGTCGACCGAACTGGGGCAAGCACTGTGCAGCACGCGGTCGACAGCATTTGTGCTCAGCTTTTGGTGGCTACGGATGGCAAGATATGCGTGGCCGACATATATAAATTACTGTACATAACGAAACTACGAGCTTCGTGCGAATTTCCGAGCACATCTAAACTTTAATAAAGTATGTACGGCCGTTTCGAAAGCTTGTTTTCCCATGTTTTAAACCCACTGTCATCTTTGGAAGCTATCTTGAAAAACACCCTCAGGAACCATCACAAAAACCAGTGATGAAATATTAGTATTGCTGATACTGTATATGTGCAAGCAATACCAGAACTTAACAGAACAATTTTTCTTCACCGGTGCATTATGTCATCATCATCATCAGGCTATCTTATGTCCACTGCAGGATGAAGGCCCCCAGGTTGATTACATTTGATGTGTGCAAATTTCTAAATTTCATCCCGCTATCTTACTCTCTGTCGTCCACGGCTACGCTTGCCCTCTCTTAATTCGGAGCCATTCCGCCTCTCTACCTGTCCATCGGTAATCTAGGCTTCACATCACGTGGCATGTCCAGGTCCATTTCTCTTAACATCGTTTATAATGTCGGTGACATATATATATATATATATATATCTAATATATATATATACATACATTGCATACATGGTGTCATGACATGCAGTAAGGATTGCATCAGTATTATGAGTGACATAAATTCAGCAAATCAAGTGGTTCAAAATTTAGAATAACGTCAATTGCTCTTTAAGAAAATACAGGGTAAAACGAAACTGCACTAAATTACAAAAAGTCAGAAATGCAACAACAGTCAGAAAGAACGGGATCACTTCACGAAATACTGTCGTATGCCACGAAAGCTGTATTTTTAAAGAAATATTTTGATAAATCAGTTTTTTCTATAAAAAAATTCACAGTATGTCCACGGAGTGAATGATGATGAGTGGGCGAAGCTCCGAATGTTCATCATAGATCGTGCCAAATTCCGGATTAATTTATTTAATGCGCACGCTGCGAATCCTTATGGTTCAACTACGCACAAGTGAAATCTCCCACCGGCACTTCATTGCAAGTCAAGATCAAGTGCCTATATTTATATATGGGTGGCCGGTGAACGGTTCTCCAGAGCGAGCAGTCGGTATTTTCCAATCAAGAAACTCGCTAGAACACGCTGCCTGCGTCAAGCTTGTCTCTCGCGGGTGTGGGCGCGTTCTCCTTCTTTGCGAGCTGGTAGCGCGTTCATCGAAGAAAGAGCGTTTCCATAGTCAACGCGCGCCTTTCGCTCTCTCTGTCTCTCTCTCGCTCACAAGACAGCAGATGGAAGAGTGAGAGAGCTCGCGCGCCGGGAGGCACGCGCCGAGGGCGCGCCTCCCACACGCGCCCTCCTAGTAGCGCGTTCCTAGTAGGTAACGCGCTACTACAATGGACGGACAGACCCAAACTTTAAAGAGCTTCGCCCCTAAAAAAGCGCGTGACGAAGCATGCGCTGTCTATGTTCGTTACGGCAAAATAGAATGCGGCAACATTCTTTGTTGCGAAATGGGTATACGATGGTAAAGAATTCTCGAAGTTATGCATAAATTTCTTGTACCTAATACTATATTCGTAGAGTATAGGCACTGGAATAATATTGAACTGCCGAGAAAGATGCGCACTCTGGGTATCATAATCAACATGGGCAATATGACATAACGCTTGCTTTTGTAGTACGTAGTTTAATAATATTCGATAACGTGATATGTTAAGATTAGATAATGTGGTATGATATAGTTAATATTAGATGATGTGGTATTTCAAATACCCGAAAACCGTAATGATTTTCAAGACAACAGTGCCTTCTAGATAAGCGATTTTATTCATTTAGGAAGCTGTGAAACATTGCTGTAATGCCAACGCACTTAGCTAATAAGACATGACCATCCTGACCTGAGGATCACAGCTCATGTTCTGGTTATAAAGTGTGCCTAGCGTTTTACGGTGTCTACCCTTTCTATGTCGGAGTTTTCAAACTTCTATGGAAAATGAGCTTGGACGAGGATGAAATGACACTGTTTTTTTTCTTGGAATTTACTACTAAGCGGTTCGCAGCACTCGATTCACTGAGCTTCTCTATGGTTTTATTAATGACTGGTTTAAGATATTGCATGCCACCGCTTTTAAATAGCAGGCGTGTGTCTTCTGCGTCTAAAAATATGCCTCTCTTTCTATGTATGTATGTTATCCCTTACCAGGGGACGCCACAGCTCGCTTCCGGCAGCGAATATTTACGATGCAGTTACGCTATTGCCTTAGTGCCCGTAATCACGCTATACGGTAAACTAAAATATGTCTAATGTCTTGTACTCTACCTCATGTACGGTGCAAATCCGCCAAGACGGGCCCCAGGGAAGGGTCAAGCGTAGATGTAAGCTTCAGTAGAAGGATACGATGCCATCGCCGTTAGTTTTTATTTTTCTGTTTCTCTGCGTCCCCTTTGCGCCTTGGTTTGTCTCTCAGCCGCCCTTAACTCGTCATTCAAACACACTCGATGCACATGTTTTAAATAATCTATGCGAACATTTTTCTTTTTTCGAAGTCTTGCTCCCAGGCACCAGCTGTAGTTTGATTATGCGAGACAACATGCTAAGCATAACCTTCATTCAGTGCTGTCTCACTATAGCGGTATTTTGCCAAAGTGAATTAAACATAGCCTTTTTCTTGACTGTCAATGCCCTTTTGCATTATGCGCTATGGGGATCACCGCCATAGGGACGAGATAATGAAGAGTAGACGACGAAGTGCGCGTGTGGTGTGCGTGGCTCGTGCTAGCGTTCTAGCCCGGGCCGGGCCTAGGCTGGACGCGGCTGGGCGCGACGGCCCTCAACTGGCCAGCTGGCCGGGACTGGCTGCTGCGGGCCGAGACGCGGCAATCTCCCACAATGGCGCCACAACGTGGGGCCTCGGCTACATTCCGGGTGGACCTTTCCCGTGGGAGAACCCGTGTCACCCGTTCCGCAAGTTGCAGCCCCACCGCCGGCGGGGCTGCATGATCTCCAACCATGCGAATGCACGCTGGTAGGCCACGGCGGGCAACAGACCAGTCTAGGCGAGTGGCTGCGTCCACTCTCCCGTATAGCACACCGGGATACCATGAGTTACGCTGACAAGCAAGCCGACGTCCCTACGCAGCAGACCAAGGAAGCCACTTTGGCGAAGAAGGCGCCGGCAGCAGAATTACGCAGGAGCCTTCACAAAAGCAGACTCCGGCCGACGTATCCGTAGACGACATCGCGAAATGAAGATTTTGAAGATGAACTACAGAGGCAAGAGCATTAAGACTGAGATGACAGAGTATGAAGGGCGCCTGCGACGACGGTGCTGATAATGACGATGATATTGTTCTCAACAGAGAGGACGGCGGTGTGGAGCTGGAGGATTGCAAGGGGAGCGACGATCCCGAAGGTCAGACTTTACAAGATGACGAGCTGTTCGCCGTGTTTTGAGTTTAGCAGCGTTGTTTAAAGGGGTACCGAGGACGACGGGAAGACGACCGGCCAGGACGTCAACAGGGAGTACTCGGCGACACTCCCGACGTCTCAATGCTGCTTCCGGTGTCTTACCCTGTGCTACAAGCCTGAGGTGACTAGTCGGCCACGCTGCGGATGCTTGCCTGTGAGTTGGCGGCAGAGCCCACTGGTGACCTGCTGGTGCACTCTCCGGAACGAGGTAGGTGGGGCGACCAGTTGCGCGTCCACGCCCGGGTTCGGCTTAAGACTCGCGGGACTAGAAGACCTTGAAAGGTTTAGGACCGCGGCATTCTGGAAGGCCTTATGCCCGGAGCTGCGTGACCTGGTCTCGTTCGCCATTCCTCCTTCGGTGCACTAGCTGTCAAGGTTCTACCGCCGGTGGGGGCGCCGTTTCATTGTGCAGGCTGCAGCGGGCCAGTGCCATCGCCTCTGCAGAGGGAGGGGCAATATGGGGATCACCGCCATAGGGACGAGATAATGAAGAGTAGACGACGAAGTGCGCGTGTGGTGTGCGTGGCTCGTGCTAGCGTTCTAGCCCGGGCCGGGCCTAGGCTGGACGCGGCTGGGCGCGACGGCCCTCAACTGGCCAGCTGGCCGGGACTGGCTGCTGCCGGCCGAGACACGGCAATCTCCCACAGCGCTAACCAAATTGAGAAGAATGGGCAACGTGGTAACTAGTATTTTGGGGTCGTTGGTTTTGGGATAGCGCGTCGTCATAAAATATTGTGCTGTATAAATAAAAATTCAAATTAATAACATAGATTCGTAAACATGGGAACATCTCATAAGAATAATTGTGCCGTGATGATTACGGTGTCGGCACGCTTTTCCTTCGATGTATATAGCCTAATTTCTATGAAGCTCTTGTTTCTGCTGTAGACTTTATCGGAAGCTTTACTTGTGGTAGATATAATAAATAAATATTGTCCGTAAACCCGGATTCCTCAGAAAGGTTGACGATGCTTGCATGGTAATTCTGCATAAGTAAGAACAACAAAATTCACATATACCTCGACAGAATCGTGTTCTAGCGCAAGAGGGTTACGTCTATGACAAGGTGTCACAAGTTCACTTTACCTGTTGCTAAATGTCTTACTTTTAATTTTTCTTTTATTATCAGTTCTGTGCGCGCTACCATGGACCCTCAATCTTGCAGTAGCTATGTCGTCAAAGTAGCGAGCGCCGAAAGCGTGGTTTAATTCTCATTACGTTACACCACTGCTGGCACCCGACCGACACGCTGAAGCCTAAGGACCTCGCAAAGGGAACTACGGATTCATGACAGCGTCTGTCGTAATAGCAGTACTGCTAAAAAGACGGCCCTTCTCGCTCTAGTCGGTGCCATAGCGCATCATACACAGGCGCCCTCAACGCGCGGATGTAACCATTATTCCTGTTTCTCTAGGCACCATCTATTTTCTAACCAGATGAAATAAGAACATTAATAGATGGGATCCCTTCCACTACTGGGACAACTGGAGCAAGCGAAGCTTGTAAGTGCATCTGTCCGGTACTGAAATATGGTCGAGAAACATAGAGGATAACGAAAATATGCAGGATAAGATCAAGGAGCATGCAGTGCAAACAATATCATTGGCGTAAAGGTGAAACAGAAAACCAGCGCAGTCGAGAAGGGAGCAAACAGGAGTAGCTGATATCTTTGATTCAAGGGAAGGCACTGGACCTCGGCCTGAAATATAATGCGAAGAGGAGACTACAAATGGCGAGTGAGAACGACAGCATGGATACCGGTACCTTGAAAACTGCGCAAGGAAAAGCAAAAATTTTGGTGCGGTGATGATTTAAGAAGCCCTGCAATATACAGAGGGATTAACGTGGCCAACGCAGCGCACATATGAAATCACTTGGACAGGCCTTCGTCCTACCATGGACCTAAAATAGGCTGATAACAAGGATGATGCATAAGCGTAGCGCGTGTCGGCCTTTCTTTGGTTGTTTGTTTATTTCTGTCTGTCTGTCTCGCTGTCTGCCTTTTTGCTTGTCTGTCGTTTTCTTATTATTTCTTCCTTACCTTCTTGCTATCTTCCTTCCTCATGTAATTTCTATCTTTATTGTCAATTCTATCTTCATTCCTTCCTTTTAAAGACGATAGTCTTTCTTGGGATACTAACACGCAGAAATTTTGGTCTGTCTGTGTGTGTTTGTGTCTGTCCTGCTGCGAAAGGTGAACCCCTTCCTCAACGACCACCCAGCTTGAACTGTTAGCTACCTTCATACTTTTGAACACAGTCGACCAAAAAACAAATATTACGCATATCTGAGGCGCAACATCAATACTTAAGTATTAGGCGGTGTGTTCCTTTAGTAGAAAATACATAGATGCGCAATTCTAAAGACCCTAGTGCTTGTTAGGATGCGCAAAAGCGGACGTTTCCTAGGCAGTTCTGCGTACTAGGCAAGCTTCTTGCGTTTCCCGAAACCATGGCCAGATGGGGCCCTTATCTCACGCTCGTGCCGAACGGAAGGTAGCGGAACGGCCGCCCGCCACTCCGGACCGGTCCCTTTCTCTCTTCGCGTCTCTTCGTTTTCCCTCTCGCTTGCGCAACTCCTCGGGGAAATAGAAACATGCGAACCGGGACTCATGTAGTACGGCCGGTAGAAGGCTATCGTCTTTCGACGATATTTGCAGTGAAGCACGGAGATACGCGGCCAATTTTTTCTTTACTAATCTATTTCTGCTTCTTTTTTTGTTCCAGTTTTCTTCCTTTCTTCTCTTGTTTCTTTAGTAGAGTATCCGAATTGTTCGGCAGGCTCAGATAAGTTAACATATTTTGCGGAATGTGCACTGAACAGCGTGCACGTGTCAATGGCGCGCGCATTGCGCTTGAATACACAATGCATAAGAGAAGGAAAGGACGAATTACGCGGGCATTGCTATCAAGGTGATGATTGCTTTCGCTAGGGACACACAGTGCAAACAACGACAACGACGCTGATACTTATGAGGCAATAGAAGCTTCGCTTAAAATAAAAGTGTTATACCGCATGATGGCTTCCAATATTATGTTGTACCCGCAGTGACACACCGAAACATGCACCGTGACATTGGTCCACTGTCGATGCACCTCCGAAGCTTTTTGTTCTGTCGATGTCAGTAGCCCCTCCCTGTCAAACGAAGACGATGAAGATCACGTGAGACCTAAGCACGAGCAGCTCGGCATTGATGGCAGAAAGTTCTATGAAGAGACCTTTTCAGATGTCTCTTCCACAGTTTGCGGGGATAACTTGGGCACAGTTAGCAAAGGACAGGGATAATTGGAGATCTATGGGTGAGGCCCTTGCTCTGAAGTGGGCGCAGACTGGCTGATGATGATTCTTCCCAAATGGATATGCGCCCACTATGTGTACCTTAGCGAGATGCCAACATTTTTTGAGTATTAGTGGTCTGGGCTCCATTGTCACCAATTAATATTTGTGCAAGAGTTACTCGAACCATCAGAGGTAACTTGGCGACATAGTTATTTCAAATACATCGAATGATGATGTACTCATTGACTTATAGGACATATTTCGAAACGATGTTAAATTGCGGCCGTGCAAATATGTCAATGGTTTACTGGGCGATCACATTGAAAATCTACAAATAAATACGGTCGTAACCACAGATACCTCTGTTAGTGAAGAGAAAGCAGGAGTGGAGATTTTTTCAACTATATTAAACTGGTCCATTTTACTTAGAATGCAATATGTTGAAAATCTTCCAGGTTGAGTTGACAATTATTCTAGCGTTACGCAAACTTCCGTCACATATATATAAGGTGGTTTTACCGACTGACTCTCGATCTGTGTCCACTGCCCTTTCAGCGCCAAAGTCACCAAAATGTCGGGAATTTCATACATATATGCCAAAGCATGTGCATCGAGTACATTTGACATGAATACCTGACCACACTGAACTAACGTTAAATGAAGCAGCGGACACACTGGCAACGGTATCAATTACAGGCCCAGTCTTGAAGGTGATGAATCCCTTCTCAACTAATACTATTAAAAGATTCCGAAAATTTTGTCTACAAAAAGACCACACTAAACCTCATGTTTTAAAGAGTACGGAGTCTCGGCATTTCCAATTGCCTTGGTCGAGCGCAAGGTGCGGCAAAAAGAAATTCGAAGTTTCATTAAAGGGGGTTGTCAAACGTTTTCTGAACATTTTGTACCAAGTGCGTATTCGTGATTCTGACGCTCCAGTCAACAATATGCATTGTTCCACTACATCATGTCGGTTGATTTATAGCGATATAAAACGCAATTTTTGTTTCACTGCGCGCGTTCCCCTCAACTCTGCAGTTGATGTCATGTTAGTAGCCACCAGGCCTCCGAGACTGGCGCGCCCTCAGAGGCCACGGGAAAACATACCCTACTGCAGCTTTGCTTCCGAATGGCGGCGCCGCACGGTTTCTAAGCAATTTCTTTCTTTCTAGCTTTCAAGTAAATTGATTCTTTTAGAGCAAACGCGAGTTCACTATACCTCTGAACTTAAAAATATCTTACTGCGACGTCACCGAATAGTACCTTGCAATCGGGGTTGATGTGGCATTGGCTCGTCGAGAAGGAGCAGCAGCAGCGACAGCAACTGAAAAATGTCCGAAGTGCACGTCCGGAATTCGAGCGCCTTGATAGGCCTTGTGGCGCAAATTGTAGTTGTTACCTGGGCGTTACAAAATATTTTTCCCAATTCCCTTCTAGTTAAACTGAGGCAGGGTCAACCCAGGTTCTCATGATACACATGCGCCGAGATTATTATCTAATGGCGACATCCAACGAGTAAATACGGCAGGATAGAGCATCATTGGCTGTTCGCCGGCTTCGTCACCCGCTCGTTTGCAATTGGGCAGGGGTCTAAAGTACGGTTGGCTTCCACGTTAACCTACACACAGCATTACCACAGAAATTTGGAAGATCTTCAACCTCTTCAACATCTTCAACCTCTTTAAGCGAACAGATTCCCCTTCCGAGCTTCTGCACCGAGCAGAACTGTCTACACACCGCGACCGAGCTTCTCCACCGAGCAGAGCTCTCTACACACCGCGACAGAGCAAAAATACATCGGCTGAAGTTTCTTTACCAATTGTTGAATGACCACATTAAATTAATGCTTCAGCCTTCACTGTTAAAAAATAAAAAGGGCAAGTGCGCCAAAAACGCGACCTAATGTTCAAAAAATACTTCTGCAATAACAGTACCTTCCGTTTTTCATTTTTCCTCACGTAATAAGAGAATGGAATGCATTTGATTCAATTACTGTAGCACAGCCAGCACTTCAAAAATTCCTAGAAAGTATTGAAAATCTCATGTCGGTGCTCCCAAGTTCTATGTGCTAAACTACTTGCGTACGGGTGAAAGCATTCACACTCTAACATTTTATTTTGTTTTAGTAGACAATGTATTGCTATGCTTGTATATTGTATACATTAGTGATCTTCGTGATCGTGACACTTGCACGTGATGATGTCATTACTCTTGTGTGCGTTTTATTCTTCTATACCCTCTTTGTATTGCCATTTCTTTACCTTGCTTGTATAATGTTTTCATTTTGTCCACTCCTGTAATAACCCTCACGGAAGGTTGACAGTATTCTGCAAATTAAAAAATAAATAAATAAAATACGGCTTCATAAGTTTTTGAACAATCCGGTACTCAATAAGGGCATATATTTCCACGCGGCCTACAAGATTTTCGACATATAAGCTTTAACCTCCCGTTCATGTTGTAACAAGATTATGTTGAGTTAAAAAGGCGATGCTGTAAACTATAAAGGTACACAAAATACAAATATACAGCTGAATGGGATTGACAGACTGGGTATGTTTGATACGTGGCCCTACCATTCTAAAGATGAACACACAAGTTTGTCTTCTTCCATTTTCGCCTTAGCCCTCTGGCACATTTTATGTGGTTTTAGTTCTGTCCATTCTTCTTCTTTTGCGTCCGTGTTATCACGCCTTGTCTTCGCATAATGAACTCTCTCCAACTCGCTAAGCTTTCGGTTTCATACAAATTTATCGAGAAAACAAACTTTTTCGGAAGCAAGGCATTACGCAAAAAAAAAAACTGCCGCCGGAAAGTTTTTATCAGTTAACAAGCGTCCCGAGAATTTTCTTCAAAATGGAGTGATACGCTGCTCACCAGTCGATGGCGCTCTTTTGCGGACTCCATTGTATTATTGTGAGCTGAACTGGCTGGCAGGGGCCGCGACGAAGTGCCGAAGAAGTGCGTCGGCTGGGCCGAAACTGTCCCGCGATGTCCTCGGACTTGCTTTGTGTTGGCAGTGCCAACTGCGGAAGCCGAGCTGACTGAGCCGTGCTCACGGACCTGCAGGAATATTTTGGTACTGCAGTAATCTATGCGTTATGGGCTTAAGCCATGTCTACAATAAACCGCTGGTCCTCCCTGATAATGTTTTCCACCAACCAACGCCCTCATAGTGACATATTTTGATGCGATTGCCATGATTTTGGCACGATAAATTATTCTTTCCGGCTCGTGCGGAGAGACATGTCTCAACGAGATCCTGGAGTATTTTAAGAGGAAATGTGTGCACAGTAATTACAAACACAGGAATGCACTCTGCATAAATCCAAAGTGCCTTGCAAAGCATTACTATTTTGTCGATGCTGCTTTCGGATAATTCTAAGGATACTACTCACCTGCTTTGGAGTGGTCTGTTGCGTGAAGCGTTCACATCGAAATGGCTCCTGGAGAAACAGTAGCAGCGGCGGGAAACTACGGCAGCGCTGACCTGGAATTCGTGGAGCATATATCCACATTTTAGTACCAGGTGTCGTGAAGGCCGACATTGCCTTCAATGATCCAAGGCCTGACGCTCAGCTTAAACAATAATACCAAAAAGAACTGTAAACATGCAAATCGGCGCCCATCTTTCATGGCAGAACAGCTTTTGTGAAGAAATTAAGCGCTCCTCAAGGCAACTTGAGGCACACATTCCCGCTTGTTTATCTGAATACATTTATCATCGAGCAGTAATTATGTTTTTGCACGGTGGCTGATCATAACATATTTATTGTAGTTTATGCAACACACTGTTGCGAGATAATAGCAAAAAGTTAAGCATAGGCGCTATTTCGAGATGAATGAGCCCCCATGAAAGAGGCGTGGTATATGGTGCCTCTGCAAGAGATACGAACAGTGTAAGATGCATATGCACCGTAGAGCCTCAGCGGAACTGAGCGTTTCAGCTGTCATAATATTGCAGCACAAACTGGGGAGCCGCCAAGCGCAATGAATTGAAGAAAGTCAGCTAATACCAAACTGATTTAGTTAAGCTCATGTCACTGAACACCAGTAAGATCGTGATCCATCGTCGATCCCACTATGCACCCTCCGTGTACAAGATTAATAACTGCATTATAATGGCATTCCTTCAAGTACCTAGGACTTCACCTGTCACAAGATTTGTCTTGGACGGATCATGTAACCCACATTATCAATTCAGCTAACAAAATGCTTGGTTACCTTCGCCGTAATCTTTTCATGGCACAGCCACACGTAAGATTACTTGCCTATAAAACGCTCGTGCGACCTAAACTAGAATATGACTGTGCTATCTTTGACCCCCACCAATCTAATCTCACCGAAGCCCTCCAATCGGTTCAGAACCATTCCGCTAGATTTATTCTTTCCGAGTACTCGTATCACACAAGCGTTTCGTCAATAACGTCTAAACTGAACCTAGTACCTCTTGCCTCTCGTCGTCGCATTTCACGCCTATGCCTCTACCACAGATTCTTTCACACCATGCCTCGTGACAGCCGGTTGATTCAACTGACTCATCGTACATCCCGAACAGGCCACCTGAACGCAGTAATTCCACCCCGTACCCGCACCACTACATTCCATCAGTCGTTCTTCGTCCGAACTGCCCGAGACTGGAATGGCCTTCCAGGAGATGTTGCACTCGTCCGTGATGCAGCACGCTTCCGTTCGGCTACCGAACACTTACCCTAATATATGGAACTTCTGTTTTTAGACTTACCTTTGTAAATAGATCATTGCCGCCTTTTGTATTTATATTTAGTATTTTCTTGTTGTTTGTTGTTATTATCATTTTTCTATCTTTTGTTCTTACTTCTGATGCCCACCCCTCATGTAATGTCCCTCGGGACCCTTGAGGTACCAATAAATAAATAAATAAATAAATAAATAAATAAATGTCACTGAGCCGAACCTGTAGCCGAGGTCATATGCACTGGCCTGGACACGGTGAATTTGTGAGCTTAGAAATATTAAGAAATCAACAGAGCCTGGAGACGTCTAGCACAGAACTTAGGAGGTAAATAGTCGGCGGCGTTCAGATTTTCCGTTCCGCAAAAAACAGCACTTACGCAAGGAAAGGAAGCCGATGGCATCGCTGTGACCGATGGAGCTCATCTCGGCCAGCTGAAGCTTTCCTTGAACCGGGTGTTTGGCCGCTTCCACCTCTCGTCTCGCCGTAGCGCAGCCCAACTTGTTTCGAAGCAAGCGCGGTGGGAAGAGTCTCCTCAATGGCGGTACGGGAGGCCGTGTTGTCTACCTGGAAGCGGCCTCGATGTGGTTCGCAATGCGTGCGATTCTACAACACGAGCGGCGAGGCCACGTCAGGTCTCAGTTGGTTGGTTGGTCCTTGGGTACCCTGGCGCAACCAACTCTGGGGGATCGGCCATGAACCGGAATAGAGATTTGTATGGAAGAGCACTACTAATAAAAAAATACAAAAATTGTAATTCAAATTTGATAGGCTGCTGCGTAGCTGGGCGGCTCGAGATGAGATGATGATGATGATCCTTCAAATGTGGCGCATACCCGCTACGGGGGATTGGCCAAGACCTGGAGTGCTTAACTTTTAGCTGGTATATTGTGCAAATACCACAACATGATGAATAAAATGGAATAATAAATTAATAATAATCGGGCGCCGCTGAAACCGACCAAATAGAACACCTCAAATTGTTTGATGATGACAGTATGTCATTTGTACTTGTAATTATTTGCGTAGTGTAACAAACTGTCGATGTTAGTTCCCTGGACCAACATGCATAACGTTATCAGGTTTTATATATTCTGATGTTGCTTCATCGGTTGAGTAGTAAGTTCTCTTCGAAAAGCGAAATAAGTATGTTAAAATTTTAAGGGGGCAGAAGATCGATGAAGTTTAATCGTGAAAAAAATGGCAGATCCCATGTGCAGTGGGAATCTAGGAAATGCGAAGCATGCATCAGGAACGTAAAATGGGTCTGCATTGTTGCCTCGCTATACCCAGTTTGGCCGATATGCAGTTATCGAAACGGCCGCAAGAGCACAGAGATGTGGCATGTAAACCATGCCGCTCATGACACGCATGTCATGGTTGTAATTTTATGACCTTTCATTTACGTTCTTCATGCAGTCGTGTTGTGCCATAGCAATGTTGGTATACATCCCATTAACGAAACGCGTTGCATTTAAATAATGCCTCTCATGACATGCATGTCACGATTTTCTTGTTTTTAGAACGTGCCTCCCATGGTCGTCAGGCATTATTGCCTCTGCATACCCGTTTTCATATATATCAAGTTAAAGAAACGGCCGCAAGGGCTCCAAGGCCGTGGCACGTAAATCATGCCGCTCATAACAAGTGTTAAGGAATTCTTCGCAGACTCACAAATTTTAAAGAAATGGTCAGTTTAATTGACAATTAAGAGAAAAACAGAGTAACAGCGTGCATGACGACTGCCTCCATATGGCCGGCGCCCTCTCACCCCTTATGTTTCCAGCCTCGCGTTCCGATTCCGCTAACACATGCATGTCACGATTTTCATGTTGTGACCTCTCATTTATGTTCGTCATGCTGTCACGTTGTAGCATACCAATTTTCGTTTATATCCCATTAACGAAACTGCTAGGGGAAGCGCCAAGACCGTGGCACGTAAATCATGCTGCTCATGACATGCATGTCATGATTTTATGTTATGACCTGCCATTTATGTTCGTAATACATTGATGTTTTGTCATACCAATTTTCGTATACTTCTCATTAACGAAGCTGCCAGGAGAGCACAAAGTCGTGGGTGGCTAGATAGATAGATAGATAGATAGATAGATAGATAGATAGATAGATAGATAGATACGCTAAAATTCCCCGAAGTTCCCTAAGAAATGCTTCGCATCTAAAAACGCGGCGCTTCACTTAATAGTAAGTATATATTGGCGGTGTCCAGCGTTTCCAATGTGAAGTCTTTTACGTCCTCTCGAATATACAGTCGCTTCACATTATCACCTAGATTGTGGTTGGTCGGTTTATGGGGTATTACGCCCCAAAGCCACGATATGATTGCGAGTTTTCGTAGTGGAAGGCTCCACAAATTTCCGTCAGCTTGGGTTCTTTAACGTAATCACCTTAGCTGTGGGTAATTCACTCACTGACACGCATTGCTCGCCTTCCATAGAAAAATCGCATGATCAGTATCTTATGTTGAGCGAGTTTTGCAGAGACAGTGGGCCGTGCGCTGAGGTGAGGTTCTTGGTGTGGTGTTGTGAAAACGATCAAAAGCGCAGGAATGCGTGAGGACGGATACATTTGGATGGATATCCATGGATAACACGGAGATATCATACATCTGAAACGGAAAATTAGCCGTGAGAGAAAGAAATCGAAGAAAAGATCACGATTAAATTACGGCACTAAGCTTTGCTTTGCGCACAAAGACGACTGCTGCTAAAAAAACTTTCTGTGATGCGACATTGACCAATTTTATGAAGGACGATCCACACCGATTTTGGCGCCATTTGTCACTGGACAACAAAGGTTCCAGGGACATTGTGGTTAATGATGAACTTTTGTCAGATGGGTCTCGTATTGCAGCTTGCTTCATTAATTTTTTTTAAATCAACTTTACTGATAATTCTGCAGCAAGATTTTCACCCTTTGCGCTAGAATTCCCGTACGATTCTCCGATGCCCGATATAGAGGTATCATATGAAGGCATTGTAGCACTTTTGCTTAAAATTAAAGACAAGAAAGCTATAGGGCCAGACGGTATACCAAATGCGTTTCTTCGTCGCTATGCGGAATGGGTATCCCGCTATCTCGAGATTGTATTTAAGTCATCGCTAGCACAGAAACCGATTCTAGATGATTGGCTGGTCGCAAAAGCTTTCCTGGTACACAAATCTGGTGAAAAGCAAAATATTGCAAACTGTCGGCCCATTTCATTGACGTGTGTGTGCTGCAAGCTTCTTGAACATATAATATCAAAATCAATATATAGTTACCTTGAAGAAAAGAGAGCTTTCTTTTCTTGTGAACATGGCTTCTGACGAAACCTATCCACCATCACACAACTGGTAGAAACAATTAATGACCTCTCAACTGCTCTAAATAGCAGAATACAGATAGACGCGATATATTTACATTTATCCAAGGCTTTTCACCGGGTCGTGAATACGAAATTAATAAATAAGCTGGTGGACATGAATATCAGTAATGTAGTTGTTGCATGGAACGGCTCATACCTTACAGGTCGGACACAATATGTCGAAATGAACGGTGGCAAATCTAATCTGTTAAAGGTAACCTCAGGCGTACCACAGGGGTCCGTCTTAGGACCCCTTCTTTTCTTGGTCTATTAAACGACATCGCTCATGATATAGGGGGCGACCTAACGGTACGGTTATTCGCAGATGACTGTCTAATGTATCGTGAAATTAATAACCATAATGATCAGGCATCACTCGAGCGAGCTCTTATTACAGTGAAAGATTGGGCCGCTAAATGGGACATGAAAATTAATGAATCCATATCAGTCATGCTCAGACTTTCCAACCAAAAAAAAAACACTTTATAGAAAGCAATTATGAAATGAATTCCAACACTCTTACCGAAGCTGACTCGATGAAATACTTAGGCCTAACCATGTCAAAAGACTTAAGTTGGAAACAGCACTCAAATCAGATTTGTGCATGCCGCAGCAAAAAATTTATGGTTTCTGCGCCGTAAACTAAAGCTAACACCATCCATCAAGCTGCTTGCATATTTGACTTACGTCAGACCGACGTTAGAATAGGCCAGCGCCGTGTGGGACCCGTTTCAATCGGGGTTGATAAATAGTGTTGAAAACATTCATAGAAAAGCTGCAAGGTTTATTTTATCTCGGTACTCTCGAGATGACTCCGTTTCCGAAATGCTTCGGTTGCTTGAATTGCCAACGCTGGCTCAACGCCAGCAACCTGCTAGACTTATTTTTTTGTTTGTTATCAAAAGGCAATCTTAATATTGAAACCAGAACTTATCTTGTTCCGAGGCAACCCAGCAACGCCAGATCAAGCAATCAATTTCTGTACACGGTTCCAAAATCCCATCTTGATGTGTACGCGTACACCTTTTTTCCCCGAACAATAAAAGAGTGGAACGATTGGAACGATCATTGCAGTTTCGAAAGAAGGAGTGGAACGATCATTGCAAGTTTCGAAGAGGGTATAAAAATCTATTATAATATTGATTATTGCTAGTGTTGTATGTACACTCTCATGATATTCGAAGGTTCATGCTGTAGTTACTCATATTTCATATTATAGTACCGTCAAATTGTCTGTATGTATGTTTTTTTTTCTTCTACAGCTTCGTATTTATGTTTAAAATATTAGTTTTTTGCTGTATTCTTTTCACTATATTGTACTTTATTCATGTGTAAATTCAGTGTACCCACCCTGTTACGCCCATTACGGCCAACAGTATTTGGAAATAAATAAATATATTTCAAGACGGTTTAAGAACGGAGAAACGACTAAGTCGAGGCGTTGGCGTGGCGTGCTTGTGTTGGAGCTGCTACCTGCAGGCTTGCAGAGGGGAAAATAAAGAAGACTTTAGAGATGAGGATGAAAAACGGTGTGCAAAAAACTTAATCGGTCTAACAAACTCTATTAAATTTTATCCAGTCCGCTCCAATGCAAAAATTTTTAGAGCTTTATGATTAGCATGCTGGCGGCGGAGTGCAGGGTAATATACGAAATTTTTATTCAATGCTTGAGTGACGAGCCTCCACAAAATGTCTGTTTGTTATTCTCTGTTTTTCAAACCTCGGGCAGACGTACAAGCCATCAAGGTGCCAACAACAACTTCATTTCCCGGTATACTGACAGAGCCACCATGTGATACAGCAACACTAATCTAGAAGCTACTGCGTATATCCCGTGGTTTGCGACTTGTAATCTTGCTTTGTGGTACAAGTTTGCGCAGGTTTAACCAAAGCGTGCGTTAATAGATGTGCGGCTCATTCGAGAAAGCACGTGAGGCAGGATTTTGTACCTAAACGAAATGCCTATTGCAAACGAATGTCTGCAAGTGCTGCTAATCAGAAACTTTCCTAACAAGGCTCACCTTCTCGGCCGTGGTCCATTGCGAGAGACATCCACATCGCACTGGCTCCGGAAGCAGCAGTAGCAGTAGCGGTAGGATGTCGGTAGTGCTGAGCTGGCATGCGTGCAAAACTTCCGCCTTGATGTGCCAGTTCCAACAAAGCCCCATATAGCTGCGAGTAGCCCAGAGCGTAGCAGCCACCATGCACAATAATTGTAAATGTGCATATTCTACTGACATGTTCCACTAGTTGTTTAGCACAGCCTTTGTCGAGGGGATAATTTAGTCCTTTACAAGTAAATGGAAGCGTGCACTTGCGTTGAGGAACTACAATTTTTATGCGCACTTGTAATCTCCTGGAATCATCCTGCAACACCTCACCGAAAAACTTAATATCATGTTTTTAAATTTATGACGCTTGCTATTAATCAATCATTCGAGAATTTCAGCCCCGCACTACGTACCCCGGCTTTCTCGCGGTTACGTTTCTAGAACGACGGCGATATATGATGCTTGTCATGGTGAGAGTACTGAGTGAAAGAGATGCACAAAAGAATTGCAGCATATAAGCAGGATACCACACAGCATTTTTTATTCCTTGCAGCCGTAACAAAACTAGGA